>RJWJ010001001.1:126693-148669 GCA_004363605.1 Indri indri | reverse complement strand
ACCCGGCCTATCCCATTAATTTTGATATGCTTATTTTCATTTATTTTTGTGTATTTTTTTATTTCCCTAAAGATGACTTCTTTGACCCATGGATTATTTAGAAGTATGTTGTTTCATTCTTTGGAGACTTTCTGCTGTCTTTGCATTATTGATTTCTAGTTTGTGTCCACTTTTGTCAGAGAACATAGTCTGTATGATTTCAGTTCTTTTGCATTTGTCAAGATTTGTTTCATGGCCCAGGATGTGGTTTATCTTGGTGAATGTTCCGTGGGCACTTGAAAAACATGTGTATAATTGTCTTGGTATCTGTGGCGGATTGGTTTCAGGATGCCCCCAGGGATACCGAAATCCACAGATACTCAAGTCCCTTATATAAAATGGTGTGGTGTTTGCATATGACCTATGTACATCCTGCCATATATTTTAAATCATCTTTAGGTTACTTATAATACCTAATACAATGTGAATGCTATGTAAATAGTTGTAATATTGTATTTTTTCCCTAATATTTTCTATCCATGGTTCCTTCAACCAGTGGATGTGGAGGGCTTACTGTATTCTGCTATTGTGGAATCGTATTGGTTGATCAGGTTCTTCTATTTCCTCGCTGATTTTCTACCTAGTAGTTGTAGCAATTGTTCAGAGAGAACAGTAGAAGTCTCCAGCTGTAGTTGTGGATTGGTCTGTTTCTCCTCCCGGTTCTATCAGTTTTGCTTTATGTATTTTAAAGCTCTGTTGCTAGGTGCATACATATTAGGATTGCTATGTCTGCTTGGCAAATTGGCCCTTTTATCATAATATAGTGTCCCTCTTTGTCTTTGGTAATTTTATTTGCTCTCAAATCTATACTATTTAATACTAATGTAGTTTCTCAGTTTCTTTCGATTCATGTTTGTATGGTTTACTTTTTCCATCTTTCTACCTTCGGTCTATATATGTGATTATATTTGAAGTGAGTTTCTCATCAATGATATATATTTACTCTGTCAATCTCTGTATTCTAATTGGTGTATGTAAATCATTTATTGAATATAACTTTTGGTATGATTTGGCTTGGGTCTGCCATTTTATGGTTTGTTTTCTATTTGTTCCCTCTGGGGTTTTGTTGTTTCTCTGTTTTATTTTCTGTCTTTCTGTGGATTACTTGAACAGTTTTTTGAATTCCACGTCGATTTATCTGTACTAAATCTTTGCATAGATTTTTAGTGGTTGCTCTTGGTATTATCTTTTACATATATAACTTAGTCTACCGATCTACATTTTGCCACTTAGAGTGAAGCATAGAATCCTCACCACCACTTCTGTCTTTTTATTCCCTTCCACCTTTATAATTGTCTTAAATATTTTCTGTGTATATGTTGAGAACCACATTAGACAATGTTATAATAGTTGCCTCAATCATCAAACTTTATTTAGAAAACTCAAGAGGATAGTCTATTTACTCATATTTGTTCTTCTTTCTTTTTTCCTGATGTTCCAATTTTTCTTTTTTGTTCATATTTTTCCGTCTGAAGAACTTCCTTTAGGCATTCTTATAGGGTAGATCTGCTGATGATAATGTCTTCATTTTCCTTCATCTGTGAATGTCTTGATTTCGCTTTCATTCCTGAAGGATATTTTCACTTGATAGAGAATTCTGGTTTGCTAGCACTTTTCTTTCAGCACTTGATAAATGTCGTGCTACTTCCTTCTGGTCTCCATGGTTTCTAATGAGAAATCTTCTCTCCTTCAGGTAGTTGTGACCCTCTAGATAATCAGTTGTTTCTTTCCCAGTTGCTTTCAAGATTTTTCTTTTTCTGTCTTCAGTTTTTAAAAGTTAGATTATGATGTACCTGGGCATAGATTTCTTTTGGTTTATCCCGTTTGGGGTCTGGTCAGCGTCTTTAATCTGTAGATTTATATCTTCCATCAAGTTTGGGAAATTTTCAACTGTTATTTCTTCAAATATTTTTTCAGCTCTTCCTTTCTCCTCTCCTTTTAGGACTTCAGGTACATGAATGTGAGATCTTTTGTTATTTTCCCACAGGCGCCTCAGGCTTTTTTTTTTTTTTTTCAGTCTCTATTCTTTCTGTCAATCAGATTGAGTAATTTCTCTTGTTCACTGGTTCTTTTCTTCTACTGGTTAATTCTATTCTTCTATTGAGCCCATCACATATGAGTTATTTTAGTAATTGTATAATTCCATTGTAAAATTTCCATTTGGTTATTCTTTATAGACTTTCTTTGATCAGACTATTTTTTTTTGTTTTGAAAGTGTTTGTGATTTCTTGTTGAAACATTTTTGTTATAGATGCTTTAAAACCCTTGTCAGATAATTCTAACATCTTTGTGATCTCAGTGTTGGTGCCTGTTAATTATCTCTTCTCATTCCTGGTTCTTAGTATGATGAGTGACTTTCTATCATATCTTGGACTTTTTTGGTATTGTGAAATACTGAGTCTTATTTAAATCTTCTGTTTTAGCAGTCCTCTGCTATAACTGGGCCAGTGTGGAAGAGAGTGCTGCCTCTTTACCACTGGTTGCAGAAGTCCTAGACTCCATCCTAGCTCTCTTATGTCTCTGGGAAGCAAGAGTAGGGAGCCTCATTACTACTTGGTAGAGGTAGAAATCCCCACCTTGTTGCCTACACTGATAGTAGGGAATGTGGTGGTGGTAAGGGGTACCACATTACTGATGGGCAATGGTAACAGCCCAGACTTCTACCTAGTCTCTGCTAACACCACATCGAGGAGGAGGGGGTGCCTCATTGCTGGGTGGGAGGGGACATCAAAGATTCTCAGGTGGTGTCCATGGACACAATAATCACCCTTTTTAAAAACATTTTTAACATCTTTTATGAAATATGATTCTCATAGCATACAGTTCACCCCTGTAGAGTATATAATTCAGTGAGTTTTAGTATATTCAGAGTTGTGTAACCATTACCACAATCTAAATTTAGAACATTTTCATCACCCCAGAAGGAAACTCCCTACTCATTAGCAGTTACTCCCCAGTCTCCATACCCCTAACCCCTGGCAACCACTAATCTGTTTTCCATCTCTATGGGTTTGCCTATTCTGAACATTTTATATAAATGGAATCATACAGTATGTGGCCTTTTGTGTCTGGCATCTTTCTCTAAGCATAATGTTTTCAAGGTTCATCCATGTTGTAGCACATATCAGTACTTTGTTATGACTGAATGAGAATACATTGTGTGAATATACCACATTTTGTTTATTCATTCATCAGTTGATGGACTTCTGGGTTGTTTCCACTTTGGGGGTATTTATGAGTAATTTTATGAACATTCATATACAAGTTTTTATGTGGACATATGTTTTCATTTGTCTCAAGTATGCACTCAGAAGTGAAATTGTTGGGTCAGATTAACTTTATTTAACCATTTAACTATTTAAGGGAATGCCAGATTGTTTTCCAAAGTGGCTTTGTCATTTTTCTGTCCCACCAGCAATGTATTAGGGTGTTTGAAACTTGTTATTGCTGTAGGCACCAGAGACTTGAAATCCTTCTAGTGACCTCGTTTTTATCTCCTCTCTTGGCTTAGGGTCTTTTTGTGCTTGTCCTCAGAGAAATTCTGAGTCTTGTAGCTCTCCCAGCTATTAGCCACTGTTATTATCACTGGAGGCTTTAGCATGGTTGTAGGGTATAAGGAAGGGGCAGTGTTCTCTAATCCTCTCATTAAGTCTTAGTCTTTTGAGTGCATAGTGGTCCCATGTGTGGGGATGGGGGAAGTGGTCTTCACAGGTAGAACCTTTTTGCCTCTGCCCCCTATTCCTTTACCTTCCTGCAGCAGGTATCCTCTGATGTTCTCAGTCTTTGTCATTGAGTTTCTGCCTCGTATTGATTAAGGCTTTTTGTCCCTTAGGTAACACAGGGAGGCTGAGGCTGAGTGCTTTTCCCTTCCCCAGCAGTAGTGAAATTACACCATTGCCCTCACTTGATATCCTTCCCCTGCAGATGAAGCCTTTTGGTCAGTAAGGAAACCAGGGCACTAAGCACCAGGGACCTAGAGAGCACCACTCGGGGAGCTTTCTACAGGTTCCATGCCCTGCTTCTTTCCTGCGTGACCCTAGTTGGGTTCCTGAAGAAAAAGCTTGAAAAAGGATGGGAACCCCTGTGACCATAGCCCCCAGGAAGTTCATACTCTCATAGTAGTCCCCACTTGGCTTCCAGTGATTCATCAAAATTTCTAGTTTAATGTTCCTACTGTGGCTTCTGCCCCAGGTAAGCAAATGCTCTGTCCTGTGTCTCCTTGCAGGTGCCTCTCTCTCTTTGAATTGGCCATTTGTCCCATGACTCATTTCTCTGATGGATTCATGAAAAATTGTTAATTTTGCTGCCTGTCCTGCCTTTTTCTTCTTGTAAAGATGGGAATTTCTTTTTTCTGACTCTCTACAGGTCTGAGATGAAACCAGAAGTCTTGAGCCTTATGTTTTTATTGGGAGTTAGTCATTGATGTGCAATTTAAATTATCCTTTTTGCAGGGTCTTAATTGGCTGTATTAATAAATACATATTTTCTTTGATATTTAGTACATCAGGGAGATTCCTGTGCATGTCTCCCTCTGATTTATCTTCTGGAGAAGAATTTCCTAGGGGTGTGTGAATCACGCATAAGGTTCAGAGGCTTTGTGTTCAATTAGAATGTATTAAAAAGTATTCCATTCTTTCTCAAAAGCCAGGATATTTTCACCTAATATTAATCTGGTCTGTAAAACATATCAACCTATCTTAAAGGATTGACTGCATATCATCCGTAGGCCTGGCGTCTCATTTATTATCATCCCAGACTTTCATAGCAACAGAGTAAAAGCTCATGTATTTTAATTCAGTGAAGAATACTACATATCCTCTAGTGGAGCCTGTTTATATCATCTTACCTATATTTCTCTGTCTCTCTCTCTCTTTTTTTTTTGGTAGAGACAGGGTCTTACCCTGTCACTGAGGCTGGAGTGCAGTGGCATGATCATAGCTCACTGCAGTCTCAAACACCTGGACTCAAGCGATCCTCCCACCTCGGCCTCCTAAGTAGCTGGAACTATAGGCATACATCACCATGCCCGGCTAAATTTTTATAATTTTTTTTTTGTAGAGATGGGGTCTTGCTATGTTACCCAGGCTGGTTTTGAACTCCTGGCCTCAAACAATTTTCCCACCTCACCCTCCCAAAGTGTTGGATTACAGGCATGAGCCACCGCACCTGGCCAATTTACCTATATTTCTAATAAGCTTAGTTATTTGGTTTTCTGACCTACAACAGATAAAAAAACACTAAGCTGTAAATGCACAGTTATTGCACAAAAAGGACTTTGAGGGAAGGGAGAATAACTTGCAAAACAAACCTCAAATGTCATTTCTTGAGTGAAAATTGCCCAGATCTCCATGTCAGACTGAATTGCTCCCCCTCTTCCATCACTAGGTTACAAAAACCTCTGTTTGGTATAGGGTAAGGGGCATAATACAGCTTACCTAAGCAACTCAAAAGTACATTGTTTTATGGTAGTTGATGTTCCAATTGGTGTCAGCCTATTGCTATCAAAAATGTTCTGTTTATTCTGTATAAGAAATCTGAGAATTATTTTAAATTACTTGAAAAAATTTCCAGAGGTTTCAAAGTTTTAAATTTAGAAACTGAATAACCTTTGATTCATTGGGAAAATCAGCGTAGGATACAATGTCTTAACAATACTGGGTACCTTTGTTATCATATAAGAACAGGCTTATACTCTTTGCTAGGTTTTCTTTGCTTTAAGTGGTTGATAACCTGAAAAAATCTTTATTTGACTTAAGATTGTACAATTATAGTTAGTCCCTTTTGATTAAGTATAGTTACCAGTTTGCAGCTGTTTTGTGCTTTTAGGGTGACATATCAGTTTGTGGTCAGTTATGTATAGTTTTAGATTTCAGTGAATATAAGTGAAAATTGATCAATCTCTGCTTTATTCACATGGACCAGACAGTGTTTCCCTTTGTGTCATACAGGAAGTAAATGTTTTGGCTTTTTCTATGAAAAATGTCACACAAATGTTCAGACTAGCCGTGCTTTAAGAAACTGCCAACTGAGAGATGGTAATGAGAATAATAAAAGCCAGAGTTGTCCACGAAGAGCATTGTCATTTTGTGGCTCTGGCAGGTTAAGCATTGATGTTCTAATTGAATTCATAGTGAGGCCTCCTTTGTTTCTGCAAGCATCTGAGAGGCCAGATGTACATGCAGTGTTGGACTTGGCATAGCTTCTGGACTGTATGTTAGCCTGTGAATCTCCTCTTTGACCATAAATGAGCAGTTATCTGGTAAGTACAAAGCCTTTTTGTTTCAGGAATTTGGGGAGAAACTACCAGTGCATATAAAATAGACTCACTATTAAGAACTTGTAAAACTTCTCAGCTTCATTACCTAGAAAGGTCAGTGTCAACATCCAAATCCTTCATTCATGATTTTTAATTTAGCAGCAAATGGCCATGTTTTATTTTGTGATGTTTCTGCATTACCTTTTGGCCTCTGGAATGTTGACTTAAAGTTCTCGATGGAGCTCTTCCCTGGGAACTCTGTTTTTGGGAGCCAAAACATGTACATTTTAATTGAGCCATGAACTCACATCTCTCCTACCTCATCAACAATTACTTTATAGATTAGATAGATCTTAGCTATATACTTCTTTCTGCTTTTAGAAGGAAAGCCAAGACTGTAATGATGATAAAATAACTACATCTAGCATTTATTTAACAGTTACTATGAGACCAATACCATGCTAAGCCTTTTACACACGTTCACCCATTTAATGCTTACAACAACCCCTATGAGGTGACTGTTATCCCCACTTTACACATGAGTAAACTGAAACACACAGAATTTGGATACCTTGCCAAAAGCTACTAAGGGGTGAAACCATTAGACCAATCTAGGTAGTCTGTCCCAGAACTCATATTCCTTTCTTTAAAAATTTTTAATTATATGAAATATTTGCCTAGTTCAAACTTTAAACCATAAAACAAAATACATTCAGAGAGATCCAGCTTTTGTCTCTCTTCCCACTCTGTTTTCTCCCCCCTCTGCGGAGTTACCCATTATTTTAAATTTTTGGTTTATCTTTTTGTTTCTTTATGAAAATATATGCAAATGTGTGTGTATGTGTGTGCAACTGTATGTGTATAAAATTCACATCACTAACCAGGATATGCTGTAGCTATCTTGTTTGTATTCAGTTCAAAAACCTTAAAAATGCCTTTTCTTATCAGGAGAAGGTCCATGAGACCAGTTTTGTAAATATATTTTATATCACTTTGCAGATATTTGCTTGAGTGCTAAACTTACGTTCCCATCCCCTCTTCAACATTTTATGTTCTGCCTCATGCTTGAGATGTTTGACTTCTATAGCAAGATAAGGCAGACTCTCACACTCAGCCTTGAGTGAAAATGCTTCTCTAGAAAACTTGGATCTGATGCTGTTGAATTTGGCTAGTTTGTAAAACTGAAATCAGACTTGTCATATGTCTGCTGTTTTTCTCTAAAGGGGAAGGGAAAATTATAATAGTCACTGGATTTAGCTTTCATTTGCTTGATAAAAACAGGTATAAGTTAGTTGGTGTTCAGTTCAAGTTTCCCAGACTTCACAGAGTGCCTCTTTTTGGAGCTTTAGGTATTTCTGAAGCCGTAGACAAGGACCAGATTTCATTGGCCTCTGCTTTTATATCTCTTTGTTTTGTCTAGAGACATCAAGTTACTCTTCTGTTCGGTAAATATGTGTATTAGTTTCCTAGGGCTGCTGAAACAAATTACCACAAACTAGGTAGCTTAAAACAACAGGAATTTATTCCCTCACAGTTCTGGAAGCCAGAAGTCCAAAATCAGCCAGTCTGCACTCCCTCCAGAGGTTTTAGGGAAGATTCTGTTCTTTGCTTCTTCCAGCCTTTGGTGGATGTCAGCATTCATTGATATGTGGACATATCTAATCTCTGCTTCCATGGTCTGCCTCCTCTTCCGTTTCAAATCTTCCTCTGTCTTTCTCTTGTAAGGACACTTGTATTGGATTTAGGGCTCACCTGGATGTTCCAGAATGATCTCTTCATCTGAATATCCTTAACTTAATTACATCTGCAAAGACTTTTTCTAAGTAAGGTAACATCCACAGTTTCTGGGAATTAGGATATGGACATATCTTTTGGGGGGGTCACTGTTCAACCCACTATAATGTTTCTAGGCTTAGATAGACCAGATTATCTGTTCTTATATAGAAGAGATTTCATAAGGAGTTATGGCTTATGCTATGTGATTAGATGGTATGGCATTATTAAGCTCAAAGCATGATTTTGCAATCTGTTTTGTAAAGATTTCCTATAGTACAGTGGTTATCACATTTGCCTCACAGAAAATAATATCACTTGGAAAATAATGAAATACTTCAGGATACTGATAAATCCTTGGCTCTAGCATTCTTTTCAGATCCAAGGCAGGATTTCCCACAGCACTTTCTTTCCCAAAGACAGTAGTTTGGCACAATTGTAAATTGTCACCACTACTTAACCGCTGGCTCATTAACGGCACTCTAGTAACTTACAGAAATGGGTCAGAGTGTTAAGCAGAATGGTAATTCAGTGTCTCCCACTAGTCACTCAGAACACTGAGCTCTGTGCAAAATACATTAAATGGATATGTCTATGATCCCTTCTTACCCACTTACACAAAGTATTATGTAATAAACCACCAGTTTTTGTTTTCTGTAGGCTTTGCTTTTCCCTGTGCAGCAAGCACCCAATCAACTTTAATTGGCCAGGATTCTTGGTAGGAAGGTCATTTTGTTGCTACCTGGCCAACCAGCACGTTTAAGGTAGATTTCTTTTCCTAATTTGCTCAGGTCATATTATTAACTCTAAATCTCCTGTAAGTGAAACCAACAAGCATTTATAGAGTTGTCCCTGCAAAGTAGCAAATGGAATGAGCCCTTGTTCATTTAAATGGCATCATTTGATTATGTGATTATTCAGTCCTATACTCTGAGAAGTGATGTCAGTTTAAACATAGCTGCACCCACTGAGAATTAATTGCTCTATTAGATCATGCTTTGTGCCTTTACTTTCATGTTATACAGAACTTGGACAGTGTTTCTCCTCAGAGACCCTTTATGAGCATTAAAGGCTAAAATGTTTGCTTGATAGCATCTGTTCCTCTGATCTTCTGGAAATGTGGATACATTTATCTTCCACCTGCAATTGGTTGTTTGATTTTTTTTCAGGTCTATATCTTGGTGAGATATAGACCAAGGTATGTACGCTTTTATGTGAAAGTGTTCCCTCATTGCTTATGTTACTAGACCTTCATTGCTGATACCATTGCCAGGTTAGCTTAAGAACTCATGATATACTTTTCTGTTTTTGAAAAGGTAGAATCACAAAGCTGAGGCTGCCACAACCATTTAAGTCATGTTTCCAGGCTGCTGAACACATTTCTGTGCCCCTTTTTACTCAGGGGCCTGTTGAACCAGAGGATAAGCCCAAGTTGTAGCTATACCTGTAGCATCATCCCCTACCTCTGACATTTGAACTTTCCACACAGCTAGGGCTCCCTTCCAGGGATGGAGTTTGAGACCTCACTGAGTTCCACAGTACACATACCATTCTTATCCCCCTCTCCCTTAAGGGAGTTCACTGATAGTGATAAAAACTGATAAACCAGATAGTAAAAGGTTAAAAAAGAGAATGAGACTAAGGGCATTTTTTAAAGTCGTAAGTATAAAAGATAACAACTGGAATAAAACTACAAACCTTCCTAAATTAAAAAGTATATGTATATATAGGCCAAGTGTGGAGGCTTATCCCTGTAATCCCAGCACTTTGGGAAGCCAAAGCAAGAGGATCACTTGAGGCCAGGAGTTCGAGACCAGCCTAGGCAACATAGTAAGACCCCATCTCTATAAAAAATTTAAAAATTAATATAAAAAATGCTCAACATCTCTAATCATTAGAGAAATGCAAATCAAAACAACAATGAGATATCACCTAACCCCAGTGAGATTGGCCTCTATCAAAAAATCAAACAACAAATGCTGGCGAGGATGTGGAGAGACAGGAACACTCTTACACTGCTGGTCGGACTGCAAATTAGTGCAACCTCTGTGGAAAAGAATTTGGAGATACCTCAAAGAGCTAAAAATAGAAATACCATTCAATCCAGCAATAGCACTATTAGGCATCTACCCAAAAGAGCAAAAAACATTCTATGATAAAGACATCTGCACCCGAATGTTTATGGCAACACAATTCACTATTGCAAGGATGTGGAAACAACCCAAGTGCCCATCAATCCATGAGTGGATTATTAAAATTTGGTATATGTATACAATGGAATATTAATCATAAGAAACGACAGTGATCTAGAACCTCTTATACTTTCCTGGATTAAACTTAAGCCCATTATCCAAAATGAGGCACCACAAGATCGGAAGAATGGGTCCACTTGTACTCGCCATCAAATTGGTACTAACTGATGAACGTTAGGGGGCTCACATGGCAGTAATACTCTCCAGGGATTAGGGGGATGGGGGGTAAACCCACAACTGAAGGACATGGGGAACATTGTAGGGGGGAAGGGCACGCCTCTACGTTTTGCATCTTCTCTACCAAGTCTTTTATCTCTAAATGGTTTATCTTGTTCAATTGCATTGGCTAATACATCTACTAGTATTCTGCTTGGGTGAGGCAAAGACATAAAGTGTAACCTTAATGTTTGTACCCTCATAATACGCTGAAATAAAAAAAATTTAAAAATTAGCTGGGCATGGTGGCATGCACCTGTAGTCCCAGCTACTCCAGAGGCTGAGGCGGCAGGATCACTTGAGCCCAGGAGTTCAAGGCTGTGGAGAGCTGTGATTGTACAACTGCACTCCAGCCTAGGCAACAGAGCAAAACCCATCGCAAAAAAAAAAAAAAGTAAATGTATAAATAAAAGAGTAAAGAATACACATTTGGTAGAGAAAGAAACTTAGAAAATATTACATAATACATGTAATTATAAAATATGACAGAGTCGAGAACAAACATAAGAATCTTACCAGTAAATACGAATGGCATTTGAACTTTCCACATAGCTAAGGCTTATTACAGAAAAAGATTGTCGTTTTGGCTCACAAAACAAGATTCAACTATATTCTGTATACAAAAGCATACCTAAAACACCTATTCACAAAGGCTAAAAATAAGGACATGGACAAAGGTAGACCAGGAAAGTGGACATTAAAACAGCTTGGGGGTAGTGATCCTGATATTAGATGAGGTAGAATTAAAGCCCCAAAGACAAAGGAGGAGACTTTTTAATGCTAAAAGCTATAATTCACCATGAAAATATACTTACAAATATTTATGCACTGAATAACACAGCAACCATCTTTATGAAGCAAAAGCTATAGGAGATGCAAGGAGACACAGATAGAAACACACTAATCATAGGAGACTTTAAAATACCTCTCACAGTCTTAGATTAAGTGAACAAAAAATATGAGACTGATCTAAACAGTAAAGTAGATCTGATGGATATCTATCAAACTCTATACCTTGACATTAAAGTTAATAGACAATAGGCCAGGCATGGTGGCTCATGCCTGTAATCCTAGCACGTTGGGAGGCCAAGGTGGGAGCATTGCTTGAGGCCAGGAGTTTGAGACCAGCCTGGGCAACATAGCGAGACCTGATCTCTCCAAAAAATTTTTTAAAAATTAGTTGAGCATGGTGGTACATGACTGTAATCCCAGCTACTCAGGAAGCTGAGGCAAGAGGATCGCTTGAGTCCAAGAGTTGGAGGCTACAGTGAGCTATAATCAAGCTGTCGCACTCCAGTCTGGGCAACTGAGTAAGTCCCTATCTCTTAAAAAAACAAAATAGGCAATGCACCTTCTTCTTCAAATGACTGTGGTACATACACAAAATATGATCAAATATTAAGTCACAAAGAAAACATCAGTAATTTCCATTAAGTAGAAATATAAACAGTACTCTGATCACAATGCAGTAAAATCAGAAATTACCAACAAAAACAAAGATTCTTCCACATCTAAATTTAAAAACTTTCTGTTAAACAACTCTTGGGTAAAAGGGAGAAGTACAAACTGAATTGTAGATTTTTAAAAATAATGAAAATGAAAGCATCACATCTCAGACACTTGTTCCATATTGTAAGTTGTATGATAAGAAGGAGGCAAGCATTGTTCAACCTACTTTTTTTTTTTTTTAAGAGACAGGATCTCGCAATGTTGCCCAGGCTGGTATTGAACTCCTGGGCTCAAGTGATCCTCCTGAGTAGCTGGGACTACAAGCATGCACTACCGTGCCCAACTAATTTTTTTCATTTTATGTAGAGTTGGAGTCATACTGTGGTGCCCAGGCTAGTCTCGA
This sequence comes from Indri indri, assembly GCA_004363605.1. Classification (NCBI taxonomy): domain Eukaryota; kingdom Metazoa; phylum Chordata; class Mammalia; order Primates; family Indriidae; genus Indri; species Indri indri. The sequence continues at coordinate 136,281 of RJWJ010001001.1, read as the reverse complement.
AATCCTGTCCTCAAGCAATCCTCTCGCCTCGGCCTCCCAAAGTGCTGGGATTACAGGAATGAACCACTGCACATGGCCCTCATTAATTATTAAAATTGCTTTTCATGGTTTCAGCATGCATTATAATTTTTATGGTCCCACACTGCTGTGCAAAGTGGGACTGCCTGTATTTTGTGGCTTCTGCAAATAAATTTGAAAACCTAAATAAGATTAATAATTTCCTATGGAAAATCTGTTACTAAAATCGACCCCATAAAGAGATTCATTTCCATAGAAGAAGGAGGGAAAATTATTAAGGAACTACCTCACCCAAAAAGGACCAGGTCCAGATGGTTTCACAGGTACCAGAAACTCCCAGTAATTTTCAGATTATTCTAGAACCTTGGAAAGGAAGGAAAATGTCCTAATTCCTTTTATGAAGCATGTATAACACTGATACTAAACCTGATCAAGATAATAGAAAACTACAGATCAACATCATTCATGAATATGATAGAAAAATATTAGAAAACAGAATACCATACCATACTAAGAGAATATACATCATGACCAAGTGACGTTCATCCTAGAAATGTTTGTTTCAGTGTTATGAAATGTAATAATATACAATGTATTAATGTATCTAAGGAAAAATTATATTTTTCCATATACACTGAAGAAACCTTTAACAGAATTTAATACCCAGTCATGATAAAAACATTATAGAAAATAGCAACTATAAGATATTTTCTTAGCATTATAAAATGTAAATATCTTAGTCCTAGGCCTAGTATCTTATTTAATGGGGAAACGTTTTCCCCACCAAATTTCCACTAATTTCGGGAAGAAAACAGACATGCCCACTATTTCCATTACTATTCAGAATACTAGTAGGTGTATTAGCCAATGCAGTTGAACAAGATAAACCATTTAGAGATATAAGACTTGGTAGAGAAGATGCAAAACTGTTTGCGGACGATATGGTACTATATCTTAAAAACTGTAGAAAAATTGGTGATAAAACTAACTGAAGTAATAAAAGAACCCAGTAAGGTAATAGGTTATGAAGTTAACATGTAAAATCAATAGTTTTTATAACCAGTTAGAGGATATAATCATACCTGGGCCATGTTGTAGTGTTAGAAATTAAGGAATTGTTCAAAAAAGGATGTGACTATCAAAAGAGCACAGGCATCAACCTGAAAGAGCTCCCAATGGCCAAAGGTCGAGGAATTTGAGCAATAAAATAAATGACAGTAATCCTGAATTATAACCCAAAGAATAAAATAGATATTCATAAGTCTATAATGATACAAATAAAGAATGGAATAAATAAATGGGGGAGAAGGGACAGATCTTTTGTGTAGAAGAATCTCCATTAATAATCATAGAAGAAATGAAGGAAATAGAAAATCAACATTAAAACACCACAGTAAAAATTGTTGTAGGCAAGATATCCACCAGTTGACATTAGAATTAGTTCATGACAGTTTGAGGAGAAACAGAATATTTTTATAGTATCAAAGTATCTCCTCTAAGACATTTTATTACAAAGGGAATATATTAATAATAACCTAACAGTGGAGAAAACCAGCAAAACACTACCTGAACCAAGTGATCAAGTTTAATATCACCACTAATAAGACATCGATATTATACATCCCTGATAAAATGAAATGAGAAGGATATAGCATCATTTCTGTGGTATTCCTGCCCAAAAATTGCATAACCTTAATCTAATCATGAGAAAACATCAGACAAGCCCAAATAGGAGGGGACGTAGTACAAAATACATGACAAATACTGTTGTCGTACACACACACACACACACACACACACATATATATATATATTTTTTTTTGTAGAGATAGGTTCTTAATATGTTACCCCTGGTCTCGAACTGCTGGCCTCGAGCAATCCTCCTAAAGTGCTGGGATTACAGGCATGAGCCACTGTACCCAGCCGGAATACATGACAAGTACTTTTCAAAAGTTCCAAGGTCATGAAAGACAAGGAAAGACAGAAACTGTGACAGATTAGAGGATACTAAGGAAACATGACAATGAAATTGCAATGTGGGATTCTGGATTGAATTCTGGAACAGAAGGACATTAGGGGGAAAACTAGTAAAATTTGAATATAGTCTGTAGATTAGTTAATAGTATTATAGCAATGTTAACTTCCTGATTTAGGTCATTGTACTCTGGTTATGTAAGATGTTAACATTAGAGGAAACCAAGTGAAGGTTATATGGGAACTCTGTACTATTTTAGTAACTTCCGTGTAAGTCTAAAATTATTTCTAAGTAAATAATTTAAAAATGAGGTGATGACCAAATAAATAATTATAAGCTATCAGTGGATTTTTGTTGCTTAATTTAAGAGAGTTAAGGATTGTTTGTTTTATATAATTTTTTTAGTAACCTCTATTATTGATTTAAATTCAAGGAGCCCAAGGAAATAATTCAGGAAGGACTCCTTTACCCTTTATTAAATCCAGAATAAACTGGCTTCCCTGTTAGTACTTCAGACCTTTCCAGTTGATCTGGCCGTTTAGAAAGTTAGAGATGTTTCTCTTGTTGGATGTGAAGAGTGGGTGGGGATGGTCTTTTAAAAAGAACATTAAATGGTATTAGTTCCATAGTGATGGTCTTCTTAAGGTATGTGCATTATCTTCCCAGGTATTCCGGAAGGACCTCATCAGTGCCATGAAAATTCCAGATTCTCACCACATTAATCCTGACAGCTATTACCTCTTTAATGATACATGGAAGGAAGAATGGGAAAAGGGAGTCCAAGTACCAGCCAGTCCAGATTCTGTCCCACAGCCTTCTGTCAGGTACTTGCATGCTTGCATCTTTGACTCAAGAGTGAATATTCTCATGGTTATCTGTGTGCTGCTCGGGGAGAAACTTAGACTGGCTAATTGTATATTTATAATACAAAGTCACATACCATGTTTACCAGTTCATTCAGATCAGTGGCAGATTATACTAAACTTTGATAGATCAGTAACTAAAGCCAAGCTTATTTATTTAGGGATATTTTGTGCCTTCAAACTGTTCGAAGGCCAGTCTGAAATTATGTTAAGATTTTGGAGACCAGGATTTCCAAGTCTGACTCAACGATCAGTAACATTTATTAGTTTTCAAAGAGAAACAGAACGTTAATTATATAACACCTGTCTCAGTCTGTTTTCTGTTGTTATAACAATACCCAAGACTAGATAATTTATAAAGAAAAGAAGTTGATTTGGCTCACAGTTCTAGAAGGCTGGGAAGTCCAAGGGCATGGTGGCAGCTTCTGGCAGGAGCTTTTGTACTGGGTCATAACATGGTGGAAGAGTGGAAGAGCAAGCAAGTGCATGCTAAATAGACTGCAAAAACAAGCAGAGCTCACTTTTATAATGACCCACTCTCACAAGAACTGTTATTCACTCCTGCAAGAACTAACTCATTCCCACAAGAACTAACCCCCACTGTAATAGGATTAATCAATTAATGAGGGCTCAGCTCTCAAGACCCAGTCACCTCTTAAAGGCACCAGCTCCCAACACTGCTACATTGAGAATTAAGGTTTCAACACATGAACTTTTGGGGGACCCATTAAAACCATAGCAACATGCATGGGAAGTTGCTTCAGTATAGTAGGGGCCTCATAGTGATGGTATCTATAAATAGAGGGTCAAAAACATACAGAGTTTGTAAAATGTATAAACCCAAATGAGAAGGGATTACTAGAATAATTGAGTTGACTATAAACACATGGCCTTCATTTGCAAAGATTTGTGAAGAAAGTTGAAGTAGGAAAAGGCTTTGGTTTTGAGGAAAGAGAAAAGGACTGTTCTGCCAGAGAAAGTATTAAGTTCAGCTCCTCAAGAATAGTAACTGGTTTTGGAAGCCATTTTTTCTTACTGGTCTTTGTGTTCCCAGTGCTTTACACAAAGGCTGGCATGAAATGAAATGTTTAGTGTAAGTCTGAGTGAATGAAGGAAGGAATGAATAGAATGTAGAGTGCCAAATAAAGGGGCTGGTAGGACCTGCTGGTTACTATGAGAAATTGTAGATCTCATTGTATATCCATCTATTTCTATTGCATATTAGGTTCTTAAAGGGCAGAGATAACATCCTTGAATTCTCTGCTCCTAGCACCAGGTTATTAGGACCTAGTCATGCTCCAGTAATTGTTGAATCCTTTCTAGAAACCCAAGCCCAGGCCATCTCACCCACAGAGAGACTGTCCGTACTCTGCTAAGGAGAGCTCCACAGCCTTGCTCAATACATGTTCTGAGCCTCACAAGCGCATCATCAACACCATCTCCTGCTTCCTAAAAATCAGAACAGCGTCATGAGTGAACACAGGAGTCAGGCATTTTCATATCCTTGCTGTCAGTATTTTTATGTAACTAGCAGACCTGGTACTGAGCTGACCACCACCATTCCATTGAAACTCCAAGGATTATTAAGAGTGACTAACATCTTGATTTTGGTCTTGTTGATAAGTCTGCGTCAATTGTCTACTCATCAGAGGTGATTTTAATCTTTCAGGTTAAGGTGGAGAATGTCTAGTGTACAACTGTAAAAATGGTATCTATCTGATGAGTGAGCCATAGATAAGTAGGGTAGCAAGAATGGAGCAGTAGTTGAGGAATAGTACTTTTAAGGGACTAAAACAGCTTGTTCCCAAATTGAGAGATGTGTACTTCCTAATTCATATGAGGCCTCAGTGCTCTAATTTGTTCTGAGAGTTTGGAATACTCAACCATTTCCAGTGCTGTGAATTTTTGCTAAAGTCTCCTCTGTTTCCCATGGTTCTTTGACTATCATATAAAACTCTTAATGAACAAGGCATAATATTAAATTATTGATCATATTAAATTCCTTAATGAAATCCTGAACTGGTTGCTCTTGGTAGGTACAATATATTGTTTTCTATTTTTTAGAAGGCACCCGTAAGAATCATACTGTAGTATATAGCCTTTCCTATGAAACAGTGATTCTCAAATTTTAGGGTGTATCAGAATCATCTGGAGGGCTTGTTAAAACAGATTTATTATCCCTACCCCCAGAGCTTTTAAGTCAGTAGATCTGAGGTGTGAGGCCTGAGAATTTGCATTTCTAACAACTCCCCACACAGTGCTCATGCTACTAGTCTGAGGATGACACTTTGAGAACAATTGTTACGGAATGTTTTTATCCTATTTCCTGAATTTAATGGAAATCTCCATGTTTTTGTCAACTTCCTTGTATTTCTCTTTTGGCTTTCATTAGGAATCAACCATATGGGAGGCTCAAGTGATTTAGGATTGACACTTTTATGTTTGGAATACCTAATCTTCTCATCTGAAACTGCTTATTTCGTCTACCCTTAAGTATCATCATTTCACATGGGTCAAACTGTGTCTTGTGATTTTTCCTTTTTGGATTTTGTAGGCCACCTTAAAAATTAAATCTTTGTGACATGATATGATATTGGAGCATTGATGAAGAATTAGTTTTTATATTCTTCATCAAATTTTCAAAATCAAATGAGTTCACTTAACATTTTTAGGTACTGTATAAATTCAAGCTTATTTATTTAGCCCCATGGTATGAAGTTACTCTCAGACTGGCCTTTTACCTAGGACCTAGTCTTGAGATTTTTTTTGACAAAGCTTATTATTTGCCATCCAAGTATCTTTGTGAAATGTATCTTCACAAAAGAGAAAGAAAATAAATAAAAGAAAAAGGAAATGTATCTTCATGTCTTTTTGCCCATTTTCTAATTGGATTCTTGAGATTTTTTTATTATTGAGTGTTAAGAATTATTTATATATTCGAGATATGAATTTATTGTCAAATACGTGGTTTGCAAATATTTTCTCCCAGTTTATTATAGACTGTCTTTTCATCCTGTTGACAGGATCATTTACAAAGTAAGTTTGTGATTTTGATGAAGTTCAGTTTATTGATTTTTTTTTCTTTTGGATCATGCTTTTAAGGTCGGGTCATTGTCTATAAACCCCTCACCAGCACTATGTCCCAAAGATTTTCTCCTGTGTTTTCTTTAAGTTTTATAGTTTTACATTTTACATTTAAATGCATTCTCCATTTTAAATTAATTTTGTATAAGATGTAAGATTTAGGTCAAGGTTCAAAATCAGGTAAGTTGATTCCTCCCACTTTATTCTTTTTTCAAAATTGCTGTGGCTATTCCAGTTTCTTTGTCTTTCCATACAACTTTTTTTTTTTATTGTTTGTTGTTTACAGGGGTACAGATGTTTAGGTTACGTATGTTGCCCTTGCCCCCACTTCCCCCCAAGTCCCAGTCCCAAGCATGTCCATCTCTCGGAGGGTGCGCATTGCACCCTTTGTGTCCATACAACTTTTATAATAAGCTTGTCTATATATACAAAAAAATCTTACTGAATTTTCATGGGAGTTGCATTAAAACTATATATCATTCGAGGAAAGTTAACATCTTACTATGTTGAGCCTTCCGATTTTCTGTTTATTTAGATCTTCTTTGATTTCTTTCGTCAATATTATGTAGTTTTCTGCAAGATGTTTAGTAATCAATGAAAATAAATAAAATTTTAAAAAATATTATGTCGTTTTCAGCAAACAAGTCCTGTGCTTGTTGTGCTCAATTTATACTTGAGCGTTAAATTTTTTGAGCAATTGCTGATGGTATTGTATTTATAATTTTGGTTCCTATGTGTTCATTGCTAGTACATACAACTATAATCAATTTTTGTATGTGGATCTTATATTCCTGCAACCTTGCTGAGTTACTTAGTTCTGACGGGTTTTTTTTTTTAAGATTCCCTGGGATTTTCTTTATTTTTTATTTTATTATTATTATTTTTTTTAGACGGAATCTCGCACTTTCCTTCCTGGCTAGAGTGCAGTGGCATCAACCTAGCTCACAGCAACCTCAAACTCCTGGGCTCAGGTGATCCTCCTGCCTCAGCCTCCCAAGTAGCTGGGACTACAGGTGCATGCCAGCACACCTGGCTAATTTTTTCTAATTTCAGTAGAGACAGAGTCTCACTCTTGATCAGGCTGGTGTCAAACTCCTGACCTCAAGCGATCCTCCCACCTCAGCTTCCCAGAGTGCTAGGATTACAGGCACGAACAAACCATGCCCAGCAGGAATTTTTTTTTTTAAGGCAATCATATCACCTGCAAATAAGGAAGGTTATTTCCAATCCTCCTTTCCAATCTGTTTACCTTGTATTTCTTTTCTTGCCTTATTGCAGTGACTAAGAATTCTAGCAATGTGTTGAATAGCAGTGGTGAAAGCAGACATCCTTGCTTTGTTCCCAATCTTAAGGGGAAAGTATTCAGTCTTTCTTTCAATATTAAGCATGATGTTAACTGTAGGATTTTGTAGGTGTTCTTTATCAAGCTGAGGAAGTTTGTTGTAGTTTTTATCATGAATGTGTATTGAATTTTGTCAAATACTTTTTCTGTATCAAATGATATGATTATGTGATTTTTTTTGTCTTTAGCCTGTTAATACTGTGGATTACATTGAGTGATTTTTGAATATTGAACTAGCCTAGCATTGTTGGAATAAACCCCCCAAGTATTAGCTTAGGCTGCCATAACGAAATGTCACAGGCTAGATGGCTTAAACAACAGAAATTTATTTCTCAAAGTTCTGGAGGCTGAAAGTCCCAGATCAGGATCTAGCAGGGTTCAGTTTCTGGTGAGGCCTCTCTTCCTTGCTTGCTGCCTTCCCACTATGTGCTCCTTCGTACATGTGCAGAGAGAGATCTTCCTCTGCATATGAGGCCACCAGTCCTATTGGATTAGAGTCCCACCCTCATGACCTCATTTAACCTTAATTATCCCCTATAGGCCCTATCTCCAAATGTAGTCACTTTGAGGGGTTAGAGATTCAATATAGGAATTGGGGGGAACAATTCAGTCCCTAGCACCCAGTTGGTCAGGGTTTATAATCTTTTTTTTTTTTTTTTAAGAGACAGGGTCTTGCTCTGTTGCCCAGGCTGGAGTGCAATGGAGCAACCATTGCTGGAAGCTCGACTTCCTGAGCTCAAGCAATCCTCCAGCTTCATACAGGCATGTGCCACCACACCTGGTTATTCTTTTTTTGTTGTTGTTAGAGACAGGATCTTGCTATGTTGCCCAGGCTAGTCTTGAACTCCTAGCTTCAAACAGCCTCCTGCCTCAGCCTCCCAAAGTGCTAGGATTACAGGCATGAGCCACTATGCCTGGCCTATAATTCTTTTCATTAATATATACTACTTGATTTTATTTGCTAATATCTTGTTAAGAATTTTTATCTCCATGTTCCTGAAGAATATTGACCTATAGTTTTCTCATGATATTTTTATCCAGTATTATATCAGGGTGATGATACTGGCTTCATAAAATTAGTTGGGAAGTATTCCCTCCAATTCTGTTTTTTAGAAGAGACTGTGTAGAATTGGGGTGAATTCTTATTTAAACAGTTGATAGAATTGTTCAGTGAAACACTCTGGGCCTGTAGGCTTATCTTTTAGGAGTTTCTTGACTATAAATTTAATTTCTTTAAACTAGGACTTCTACAACCACCTGGCAGTAACAAGGCAATGTCCCCCACCCCCACCCTGATTTCCAGCCAGAGTAGTGTTATAGGAAGCCAGCCAAACCCAAAGGTTTAAATAAGATTCAGAGTCTCATAACATAATACCCTAAATGTCCAGGTTTCTATAAAAAAAAAAAATCACTCATCAAGAGTCAGGAAGATCTCAACTTGATCAAAGACAATAAACAGATGCCAACACCAAGATGACAGAGATATTAGAATTGTCTGATGATGATTTTAAAGGAGCCATCATAAAAATGCTTCATTGAGCAATTATGAACACACTTGAAATAAATGGAAAAATAGTATCCCTCTTTCATTCCGGATATTGGCAATTTTTGTTTTATATCCTTTTTTCTTGCTGCAGGTTGGTCAATTTTATTGATCATTTCACAGAATCATCTTTCTTTTTCAGTATTTTTCTATTATTTTTCTGTTTTAATCTCACTGATTTCTGCTTTTTACTATTTTTTTTATCTTTCTTCTTACTTTGGGTTTATTTTGCTCTTTTTTTCTAGTTTCTTGTGTTGAGAGCTTAGCTTATTGATTTAAAACTTTTCCTATTTTCTAATGTAAACATGTAGTGCTATACATTTTTCTCTCAGCACTGCTTTAGCTATGTCTCACAAATTTTGATATGTTGTATTTTCATTTTTCATTCTCTTAAATGTATTTTTTACTACCCTTTCACCCACAGATTATCTAAGAAGTATGGTTTTTAGTTTCCAAGTGTTTGGAAGTTTTCTTGTTATCTTTCTGTTACTGATTTCTAGTTTTTATTCCTTTGTGATTAGAGAATATGCTGTATAATTCCAATTCATTTAAATTTGTTGAGGCTTAATTTTTTTTTTATTGTTTGTTGTTTATAGGGGTACAGGTGTTTAGGTTACGTATGATGCCCTTGCCCCCCCTTCCCCCCAAGTCCCAGTCCCAAGCATGTCCATCTCTCGGAGGGTGCGCATTGCACCCTTTGTGTATGCATATATCCGTCCCCTCCTCCCCCTCGCCCCTCCCCCTTCCCCCTCCCTCCCTACCC
>RJWJ010001001.1:0-126593 GCA_004363605.1 Indri indri | reverse complement strand
GTGCTATTTTATGCCTCAAACAGGATATGGTCTATCGTGGTACGTGTTTCATGGATGCTGAAAATTTATGCTGCTGTTGTTTGGTGGAGTGTTCCACGAATGTCAGTTAAATTGATCCTGTTAGTTGATGGTGTTGAGTTCTTCTGTATCCTTGATGATTTTCTGTTTGTTGGTTCTGTCAATTACTAAGAGAGGTTGAAGCCTCTAATTGTAATTATGGATTCATCTATTTCTCCTTTGATCCGATTTTGCTTCACATGTTTTAGAGCACTGTTTGATGCACAGTGTTGGAGTACATACGTTTAGGATTGCTATGTCTTCCTGGTGGAGTGACACTTTTATCATTACATAATGTTCCTCTTCATCTCCGGTAATTTTCTTTACTGTGAAGTCTGCTTCATCTGGTATTAATGTCACTTCTGCTTTCTTTTGAGTAATATTTGTGTTATATATCTTTCTCCATTATTTTACTTTCAACCTACTTGTATCCTTATATTTTAAGTATGTTTCTTTTAGACAGCATATATTTGCATTACGTTTTTAAATCCACTTTGCCAGTCTGTCTCTTAATTGGCTCATAGAACTTAAATTTAATGTGATCATTGATATGTTAGGGCTTAAGTCTGCCATTTTATTTTTGTGTGTGTATGTGTGTTCATTCTCTGTTCTCTTTTCCTACCTTCCTGGAGGTTACCTGAACAAACTACCAAACTCACCCAGTATGAAAATAGATAATTTGAATAGCCTTGTAACTATTAATAAAATTGAACTTGTAATTAAAAACTTCCCCTAAAAATACCTCCAGGCCCAGATGGTTTCACTGGAGAAGTCTACCAAACATTTAAAGAAATAGAAAGTGGTAATGCTGGAAGAGAAATTTGAATCAAAGATGAATCGGAATGGAATTATAGAAGAAATAGCTAACCATGGGAATATGGACACACTGCTGCCATTTGAGAGGCTCTAGATTTGCAGTCAAAAGAACTTAGTGAAGGCAAACTTATAGATGTAAATGAATAAAGTGGTTGTGATGAAAAGAATGAAGATGTCCCAGAAGAAGCACTGCCAGCAAAAAACTACACATTAAAGGAACTCTTGGAAATATTTTCAACATCGAAAGAACACAGGACAGAATGTTGGAAACTGATCCAAACTTAGACAATTTGCCAAAGGATAGAAAAGGTGCTTGCTCCATGTTATAAGTTATACAATGAAAAGGAGTCAAGTGCTGTACTCTTGATAAGTTTTTACAAATAAATAAATGTGTTTAATTCTTAATGTTTCAAATTGCAGTATATTAAATACATACTGATTTTTTCTCTCTATAGCTAATAGTAAGAGAGCTTTTAAGTTTTGACAAAATTTTAATCTTGAATAATCATAATTTTCCCTATTGATTATTAAAAGTGCTTTTCATGGTTTCAGCTTGCACAGTCATTTTTTACAGTACCATACCACCATGCAAAGAAAGGACTACCTGTAATCTTTAGTTTTAGAAAGCAGATCAGTGGTTTTGTGAGAGGGGACAAGAAAACAGGAGAGCACAAGGAAACTTTTGGGTGTGATGAATACATTATCTTGGTTGTAGTGCTGGTTGCACGTGTGTGTGTGTGTATATATGTGTGTGTGTCATAACATTAATTTATACATTTAAAATATATGCAGTTTGTTGCATGTCAGTTACACCTCAATCATGTTAATAAATGTCATATATACATTATTAATATGTATGAACAATCATCACTATTTGTGTGTATAGATGGGGGAGAAAATGTAGTAATGGCACATTGAAAGCACAACAGTATATAATTAGAAAAGGAAGAAAGAAAACAAGATGTGACTATAAGCTACCTAAGGGCAGAACCCTTACTGTTCAAATAATAGGTTTTCGATAAACATTTATTATTGTAAGGAGACTAGGACAAAAGGAAGCAAAGACATAGGTAAGAAAAACACAGATGAGAACAGGAGGGAAAGGGCATGAAAACAAGGAGGATTAGGGAGTAACAACAAATAGGAACAACTGAACCTTCCATTTTTACCACTTGCCTTTCTTATGCTAAAAGTAAAAATATTTTTTCACTTTATCAAGTACTTGATAGAGTTTAATGTAAGTAAACATACTTTACAACTAACAAGTGATGTTTTAATCAAAATAGGAAAGTGAGAGGTAGAGGAATTTTACTAAGTTCCTCAGGTCAAGTTCCAAGTTTGTCACATGACCTCTATGGGCTTCAATAAATGTGCAGCTTGCTTTTTTCGGAGTTTTAAAAATTGAGATATAATTCACCTACTGTAAATTTTTTTTTTACCAAGATAGAATTCACATAACATAACATTCACCCTTTTAAATTGTACAGTGTTTTTTAGTATATTCATAGAGTTATACAACCATCACTACTGTGTAATTCCAGAACATTTTCGTCACCCCAGAAAAGAAATGCTGCATCTGTTAGTGGTTACTACTCGTTTTCCCCTTCCCTGATCCCCTCTATTAGCCTGCTAGGGCTACCATAACAAAATACCACAGACTGGATGGCTTAAAGAACAAAAATTTATTTTCTCACAGTTCTGGAGCCTAGAAGTCCAACATCAAGGCGCTGTCAGGGTTGGTGTCTAGTGAAGCCTCTCCTCCTTGTGTGTAAACAGCCACCTTCTCACTGTGTCGTCACATGTCCTTTTCTATGTGCATGCACATGGTGATGGTGGTGGGGAATCTCTGGTGTCTCTTCTCTTCTTATAAGGACACCAGCCCTATGGGATTAAGGTCCCATTCTTATGACCTCACTTAACCTTTATTACCTCCTTATAAGCCCTATCCCTAAATATAGTCATATTGTGGGTTAGGACTTCAACATATGAATTTGAGGAGTACCAATTCAGTGCATAATACCTCTAATCTACTTTCCATTTATATGGATCTGCCCATTCTGGACATTTCATATAAATGGAATCATACAACCAATGTGTAGCCTTTTGAATCTGACTTCTTTTACTTAGCATGTTTTGGAAATTTATTCATGTTACATATATCAGTATTTCATTACTTTTTATGGCTGTTATGGATATACTACATTTTGTTAATCCATTCATCAGGTGATGAACAATTGGGTTGTTTTTATGTTTTAGCTATTATGAAAAATGCTGCTATAAACATTCTCATACAGGGTTTAGAGTGGACGTATGTTTTCATTGGCATTACAAACTCAAAGCTACATGAGCATAGGAACCTTATTGGTTTTATTCACCACTGTAACCCTGTAGTGGATGCTATGATCTGCACTACCCAGATTTCTGTAGTCTTAGGATCTCTCTACCTGGTCTGTCAGCGGGATAGTTTGACTTTTTGCAGGCAGCTCAGGGCTCCAAGAGTGAATGTTCTAAGAGATAAGAAGTGGAAGCTGCTAGTCTCAAGGCCTGGGCTCAAAAATTGGCACAGTATTACTTCCACGGGAAATAGACCCCATCTCTCAACAAAAGAAGTGTCAAAGGATTTGTGACTATCTTCAATCCACTAAAGTAGTAATATTTTTAATGTTTGTATTTGAGTTACATGTCTTTTTTTTTTTTTTTTTCCCCCGGAAACAGAGTCTTGCTATATTGCCCAGGCTGGACTTAAGTCCTGGGCCCAAGCGATCCTCCCACCTCAGCCTTCTGAGTAGCTGGGACTACAGGTGTGCACCACTGTGCCCAGCTTGAGTTACTTGTCTTATTGCTTATAGACGGATTGATCAGTCAGCTACAGAAACTTAAATATTAATAAAACTAAAGTACACACCTCCTTTTTATTTATTACCTAATTTACAAGGTCGTCAAAATGCTTTAACATTTTATTTCCTAATGGGCTTAGAGAAGTAATTTTGGATGTATATAAACTAATTGACCTGATCCTTGGGTGCTAGAATTACTCTACTCATGCTATAGTACTGAAAAAGGGGATGGGGGGTAGCTACAAGAGAGTAGGTGAAGAAAATCCTTTCAGAATCTTTGTTCTGGCTTTCTGACTAGGTTTTCCCTTCTGTCTCGTGGTCCTTTCTGCGGTTACCCTCTATTGGTTTAGTGTAGTGTGTGTATGTGGTGAGGGGAGGGGTACAGAGATTACAGAACCAGCTTGCACTGTAAGTTATAGCTGCTTAGGTAAGTATTGACTACTACTACAAGGAATTTTTTGGAAATAAATTCAACAAAGATATTGTTAACCCCATTACATGTCTCTAGGTAGACCATGGATGATTTTGACACTAGTCAATAGTAAACAACAAGCTCCAGATAGTATTTTTTAGGTTTTCATTGTATATTTTAATCAGTTTCTATTGCAGTAAGATTCCAATGGAAGGAAAGCACTGCTTCATTTTTGGTTGAAAGTAAACATACATTATAAGTTGTATGATACACATTGATTAATGATGTATTTACTGTGTGTGAGAGTATGTATATTTTTTGAATTATAGATGAACTATTGACTTATAAAAACAAAAATAATCAAAATATAAAACATTAACTGTATAGTACATATGCTTATACACATGTATACATATGTATATGTAAATAAATGAGATCATTCTGCTTTTTTCACTTTTTTCACTTAATATATACTTCTATGTCATTAATAAAACTGAAACAGGAAATTATTATATATAAATAGGCCACTCTTTTCCCCTTGGAATGTAAACTCTGGACTTAACTGGCTATGGAGAGCAATATTTCCACACTAAACTCCAGACTCAAATATACAATTTTCAATTCAACATTTCCACTTGGATGTCCAGTAAATATCTCAAACTAAAAATATCCCAAACTGAGCTACTGATCTTCCCAAACCAGTTCTATCTGTAGTTTTCCAGGTCTAGCTGATAGAAAATCCATCCTTCCAGTGTGTCTTTTCAGGTTTTCAAGCCAAAGTCCGTAGCATCATCTTTGATTCTTCATTGTCTTATACCCATATTTAGTATAACAGGAGAGCCTCTTGATTCTACTTTCAAAATATATCCAGATTTTATATAGTAAGTCAAAGGAAGAACATCCCTAATGATAAGTGGGAACACAAGCCTGCCTCCCACTCCACTGCTGTGTTTGGTCATCTGGGCCTCTCCTACCTCCCCCTACTCTCCTCACCCCACTCTTCCCACATTTCCTTTTCCATTTGCTTTCAATTATGAGAATTTAGTAGGGAGCACAATGTACAGGCCACTTTCATACACGTTTATCTTTTTTTTTTTTTTTTTTTTTGAGACAGAGTCTCACTCTCTTGCCTGGGGCGAGTGCCATGGCATCAGCCTAGCTCACAGCAACCTCAAACTCCTGGGCTCAAGCAATACTACTGTCTCAGCCTCCCGAGTAGCTGGGACTACAGGCATGCGCCACCATGCCCGGCTAATTTTTTTTTTCTATATATATTTTTAGCTGTCCAATTAATTTCTTTCTATTTTTGGTAGAGACGGGTTCTCTCTCTTGCTCAGGCTGTTCTCGAACTCCTGAGCTCAGAACGATCCGCCCGCCTCGGCCTCCCAGAGTGCTAGGATTACAAGCGTGAGCCACCGCGCCCGGCCATGTTTATCTTATTTAATGTTTAAATCAGTCCTTTGGCGGTTGTTCCACTTACTATTACTGATAGTAAACTACCCCCAAACTTAGCAGCTTAGAGCAACTGTGTTATCATTCTCATGGATTCTGTGGGTCAGGAAATCAAGACAGGACACAGAGGGGATGGCTTGTCTCTGCTGCACAATGTCTAGGACCTCATCTAGGAAGACTCAAAGCTAGGGGCTGGAATGATCGTAAGACTTATTCACAAGTATGTCTAATAGCCCATGTCTGATAACCTAAACATCATCAGACTTTTTACAGACTTCAGGCACAGGGCTCCAAATGCATGTGTTCCTGTAAACCAGGTGAAGGCTGTATTCCATTTTATGACCCAGTCTTGCAGTTTTCATAGCATCACTTCTATTGGTGAAAACTATCACAAGCCCTCAAAGGGAGGGTTTGAAATAGACTTAATCACTTGATGAGGGAGTAACAAAGTCACATTATGGAAGATCACGTGGGATTTGGAAAATACCATCTGCCACAGAGTTTATAATTTTCATTGATGAGCCATGGAGGTTTGGAAAGAAGTGGTTATCCCAGAGTGGCGAGATTAAAAAGGGGCATCTTGGGAAACTACTCCTGGAGATATTATTACAAGTGACCAGTAGCCAGTTAGTTTTTAAGGCATTTTATTCCAAGCCTTTAAAAAATCTGAGGTTGTAGTATTTATTTGTGCAGTTTCTACAGGGTTCACAAATGATTCTAATCCACTCATTAGGAAATATAGTATAGTCTCTACCTGCCAAAGAGTCACTGGAGAGTCACTGTGCACAAGACACTGGAAGAGGCCATAGATCAGGTTAGAGTAGTGGCAGTTTCCTTTTTATTGCCTCCTCAGTGGCACAGCAGTGTCTACATGGGCCAGAGATAGTGGTGTTCTGGCCTTCTTTCTATGGAGCTAAGCAGGTATAGTTGTGGGTCCTTTCACCAAAGGCCAGTCATCCAAAAGTTATTACAAGATTCGTTTACACTCAAGCATCCAAATTGAAAGCTGCATTTGCCTCATCCTAACAAAATTACTCACACTTCTAGGCTTGTGAACTTTTGCTGATTTGGTCAGTGGTCTAGTGACCATTCAAAGAGTGTCTCTATACCTAGTACATAATGGCCAAAAAAGAAAATCATCCAGAGATAATCCTGGGATTTCCTCCAGCTGTAGCAACATTATATATACTTGCAGATACTAAAGCTGTGTTTTTTTAAAAATCCCAAAAAGGTGTTTTTTTTTACTAATTCTCATAGACCTTCCCCTCTGTCGTTATAAATACAATAGTTTCTCCTTGCGAATTTACATTAACTTCACCTTTTACCCACGTGTTTCCTTGCATTTGGTATTACTGTTTCAGTATATATTTTTTCATTATCAGGCTCAGTCCTTAGCTTCAGACCTTTTTAGTTCAAGATACATATGGAAAGATGAGTGAGATGACATCACCATCATTATCATAAAATTTGCATCGGAGTATAATATCTACACAGGAAAGTATATAAAGCATAGCTGTATAGCTCAAGGAATTTTCACAAATTAAATATACTCATTTAACTGCTACCCAGATCAAGAAATAGAAACATTACCAACACCCCAGAAGCCCTCCTTCTGCTCCCTGCCAGTAACTGACCTTCCTCACCCTAGGTAATAGTTTTGCCAGTTTTTGAACTTCTTATAAATAGAATCCTACAGCATACATTCATTTGAGACTGGATTATATTGTTTATCATTATGATCATATGATCCATCCATGCTCTTACATGTAGTAGTTCATTTCCATTTCTGTGTCATATTTTATTGTGTGACTATGCCACATTTTATTTATCCATTCTGCTATATGTACATGTTTGGGTTGTTTCCAGTTTTCAACTATTATAAAAATGCTGACATGAGTATTTTTATTCATCTTTTGGTATGCATGTGTGGACGGTTTTGTTTAGTACATACCTACGAGTGGATTTGTTAGGTCATAGGGTACATATATGTTCAGTCGTAATATCTGCTGCCAAAGTGGTTATACCCATTCACACTCCCACCAGCAGAGTATGAGAGGTCTATTTGCTCTTTCTTACCACCACTTAGTATTTTCAACTTTTGGTAAGTCTTTTTAAGTTTAGCCATTCCGGTACATAATTGTGATTTTGGTTTGCATTTGTGTGAAAGCTAATGAGGTTAAGAACCTTTTAAAAGTTTATTTGTGGCGGGGCACAGTGGCTCACACCTGTAATACTAGCACTTTGAGAAGCTGAGGCAGGAGGATCACTTGAGGCCAGGAGTTCAAGACCAGCCTGGGCAACATACCAAGACCCCATCTCTACAAAAAACAGAAAAATTAGCCAGACATGGTGGTGCACGCCTGCAGTCCCAGCTACTCAGGAGGCTGAGGCAGGAGGATCGCTTGAGCCCAGGAGTTGAAGGTTGCAGTGAGCTATGATGATGCCATGGCACTGTAGCCTTGGCAACAGAGCAAGACCTTGTCTCAAAAAAAAAGAAAAAGAAAAACTGGAAAAAAAAAAGTTTATTTGCCATCTGGATAGCTTACTTGTGAAGTGTCTATTTAATTTTTTTGCCAATTTTTAAATTATCTTTTTCTAATTAATTTGTAAGTTTATTATATATAATAGATGTAAGTCCTTTGTTGTCTATATGTAATTACAAGTATCTTCGCTGTTCCATGGATTACCTTTTCACTCTTTTTTTTTTTTCCTTTTTTTTTTTTCTTTTTCAGAGACAGAGTCTTGCTCTGTCACCTAGGCTGGAGTGCAGTGGCACAATCATAGCTCACTGCAGCTTCAAACTCCTGGGCTCAAGCGAAGAGATCCTCCTGCCTCAGCCTCCCAAGTGGCTAGGACTACAGGCACAGGCAACCACACCAGACTAATTTCTTTATTTTTTGTAGAGACAGGATCTCACTATATTGCCCAGACTGGCTTCAAACTCCTGGCCTCAAGCGATCCTCCCGCTTCCGCCTCCCAAAGTGCTGGGATTACAGGCTTGAGCCACAGCAACCAGCCCTTTTTACTCTCTTAATTGTGTCTTTTTTTCCCCAGAATATTCAGAATATTATGGGGTACAAACGTTTTGGTTACACGAATTGCTTTTGTACAGTTTGAGTCAAAGTTGTAAGTGTGTCCGTCACCCATAATAGTGTGTATTGCACCTATTAGGTGTGAATTTACCCATCCCCTACTCCCTCCTCCCACCTGCTTGATTTCCATTGAATTGTATCTTTTGATAAGCAAAAGTTCTAGTTTAGTTTTTCAGTCTCTTCTTTTATGGTTAATGGCTTTTGTGTCTTATTTAAAATATGTTTGCCTACCCTAAAATCATAAATATATACCTCTGTTTTCTTCCAGAAGCTTTAATAAACATATTAGTTTAATTCAAGAACATTTATAGTCTATCTTGTTGCATATAGAATTCGAGGCAATTGAGATGAATAGTTAGCAAAATAGTCTTCCTTTTAGAAAAAGATGACTCTTGAAAGAAAAATGGATGTTCTATAATTACCTTGTAGGCCACGCAACAAAGAAACACAGCATATTTAATCTCGTAGTCTCCGCAGAATTCATATGTATGTCCTGCCCTTTTCAGATGGGTTCGTTTCCATTGGAAGCAGGCTTCTAGTAGTTCCCAAAATTTTAGCTTCAATTAATATTTGAGGTTTCTGCATTTTTCTTCAAATATTTATTGCCTTTGGCTTTAAAAACTACATATGGTAGGAAAATTAAAATGTGCAAATGTGCATAGTTATTAACTTTATTCAAGTTATATTATTTAGAACCATAGGCTGTTGGAATAATGCTTAGGAGGAAATACTCTCTACATTTATAGGGTGGACTTTGCCTACATATATTTACATGTATTCATAGGAATATGTTTATGAATCCTTCTGCATATATAATGACTCTAATAAAAAAAAACTAGCTCCAGAAAACTTCTAGAGAAATAACTTTCATTATTTTATGTTGACATATGTATATCTATTTCTTTCCCTGTTTTTTTTTTTTTTTTTTTCAGATGGCCTACCTTGTTCTTTAAAATTGCCAAGGAATAATAATCCAGATTGTCTCTTGGTTAAATTCTCTGATGCTTCATGCAGTATTTAAACCATTAGTTGTAGGATCAGTTGTTGGCATGAGAAACTTATTTCTTCCTTTGCTTGGTGTCCTTGCCTTGGGCTTTTAGGTGTTAGGAGGGGTGAGGAGAAGTATAGATTTGCTCGGGACTGCTAGAGAAGTTAATACAAGAGTGGGAATCTTTAATCCCATCATGTTACCTGGGCTCAGATTTATGGTTGCTGTTGTTTATGGTTGGGAAATGCCTTGAGTGTGTATAACTTCATGGCCTCTTGGCTTTAACTCATATGAATATTGAAAATAATAAGGAATATAACAATAACAATGACATTAGTAAGCATCTATTAATTTTTTTACTATTCCACATGCCAAACACTTTATTTTTTTCATATAATGGTCATAATAGTCCTACAAGTTTGGTATTATGTTTATCATAATTTTTGATTGTTATCCCTACTTTTTAGCTAAGAAAACTGAACCTTATATAAATTAAGTAATTGCCCAGGATCATTACACTAATGAATGACAGAAAAAAACAGTCTCGTGTGTATAAAGCCTGTACTCTTACCACCATCCAGTATTGTCTCCATGGTAGAAAATCATTAATTTCACTGGAATACATCTTTGGTATAGGATATGGGTGTACCTTTGTAAAGATATTGCCCCTCCCAAGTTTCCCCTTCTAAATAAACTTGGTGGCCATTGCACCAAGAACACACTAATGCAGCAACATTTTATTAGAATGAATGGTTATAAAGACCCAGGATCCACAAAGGTGAATGAAGACTATTGTTTGTCAGTGAGTTCACAGCAGATGACAGAACAATTTGTAGAATCATTCGCTTTCTAGAAAGGGATCTGCCAGACCTCCCAGAGGGCAAAGCAGGACATTTATCCAGCATCCAACCCCACTGTATGGCCTGAGTGCTGTTGGGCCCATCCGGTCAGTGCTTAGAATCTGTCATTTGTTGATTGTTTCCAATGTCTTCTCTTGCTTTTCTAGGATTGTAGCCGAGAAGGTAAAGGAGGTTCTGTTTATCCAGCCCCAAAAGTACATCAGCTGTTCCAGCCCAGAGACCGCAGAGCCTGGCTACACCAACATTATGGACCTGGCATCATCTGTATGCCGCTACGACCTAGATGACATGGATATCTTCTGGCTTCAGGAACTCAATGAAGACCTTGCAGAAATGGGTATGTTCTTTTCTCACAAGTAAGTTGTGCCTTGACTTAACTTGACTCACAATTTTTTTAGGTTGTCAGGACCCTTTAACTTGCTTTCATTTTGTTGCTTCCTTTCTTTTCTGGCCTTTTCATTTATTTTTCTCTTTGATCTTATCTTAATGAGGTATTTCTTCAAATGCATAAACATGTTGAAATAGAGCAATAACATTTAAATGTGACCTTTTCTTTCCTCATGCACAGTAAATAGCACAAATCGGGGATGGCATGCAGGTTTCACGAGGTTGTTTCCCAATTCTGAGTGTGAGAATGTTCATGAACAATTGGACTTATGGTTGAGAAGAAATCTGAAGCCAATTCCTGGCTCAACCCTGAGAAGCACTCTGATCAGTGAGCAGGGCCAAAGGTAGAGGCCCCTCTGCCACGGGGGTTGGAGAAAAGCTCTAGCTTCAGCATTGGGCAATACCACTGCAAATGACCAGTTGCTGTGCCAGTACCCTTTAATGAAGGATTTATAATTTTGCTGCCTGGAAAAAGGGCAGGCCTACAGCAAAACAGCCCTAAAGCTGTTCTTAGCTACTTCCAGTGAGTTCTAGAGTTGTCACACAGTTTTCAAAAGAGAAAATAAAATGAAGCAAAAACAAACAAAAATCTTGGACGTATACATAATCATTTTAAGTAAATATGTGCTATGCAGTACCGTATCAGCAAGGCTGGGAAATGCCAGGCTGAAAGGAAACTCACTTTATACTTACACACAGCTATAGTTCACCTGTTTTCAGTCTAAGCAGTGTTCAGGTTCAAGTTTTCCTGTGGAACTGTCCGTGTTTTGTAAGTTTCCATATGAGATATGGTAAAGGATACATTTGATTTCATTTTTGTTTGAGTCACATTTGTTCATTGTTAGTACAAGGATCAGTGGTTTTTCTTTTATTCCCTGTCCCTTCTTTTTTCTTTCTTTCTTTCTTTCAAGGCTGGTGTGTGAATGCACGTGAATAAAAAATTAAAATTGTATTAAATCCAGTTTGGCATGGTGATGGCATTTATTCTGCCAGTAACCAATACTTATTCCTTGATTTTTCAATCTTTGTTTTATGTCTTCTCTTGCTCTGCCCTCTAAGAGGAGAGGGAGATGGTCAATTTAGGATGGAAACCACAAAGAGAAGGGAATAAAAGACTGACAGAAGGAAGGTAAAAGTATGAGGGCTTAATCAATTGGACTGATGGCTCAATATGCAGTTGTATTTATGATGCATATAGATAGTATCTGTAGACATTGCAGTCATTACAATGCTGTCTTTGACATGAAACCACCTTATAATGAGGTCCCTTTGGTATTTTGCAATTACTTCCCTTTGGATGAGTTTTTAAATAAACTTTTTATTTTGGAATAGTTTGATTTACGGAAAAGTTGCACAGTTAGTGCAGAGAGTTCCCGTAAACAGCTCATGCAGTTTCAGTACCCATAATGTTAACATCTTAATTTACTATGGTACATTTATCAAAACTAAGAAACCAACACAGGTACATTACTATTAACTAAATGTCAGACTTTACTGGAATTTCACTTATGATCTTTTTCTGTTCCAGGATACCTTGTTGTGTTTAGGCTTGGGAAAGTTTTAAAAGAGGATTTCCTTATCTCAAGTTTTTCTTTAGAGTGAGTGATATTGTAGTGAGGCTTCTAAGAGCTTAAAATAAACTTTGGTTCAGATTAAGGAATTTTTAAATTGAGTGTTTACTGTGTACTAGTCATCATACTAAGCTACGTACAAACATTATCTCATCTCAGCCTCACAACAAGTCAATGAACTTCATTTTATTATTGTTATTTTATAGTAAGAACACTAAGCTCTAAAGAGGATAAGTAACTTGCCAGAGTTTACATAGCTAATATGAGGTGAAATTGGAATTTGAATCCAAGTTCTCTTTTAACCAGACACTATACTCCTTTACTGAAAAAAAAAATATGAAATTTGTCTTGACTGGAAAAATGAAACTTAAGGCCTGGGTCGTTTTTGGTTTCATGAGTAGCCACAACATTAAAATGGCAGTTTATGTAGAATTCCAAAGTTTCTTAAGATATCTTATATTACAAATGAAGTAGAATACTTGAGTAAATTTGTTTTGGATCATTTGAGGATTATTCCTGAGTTTACAAGCTGTTAGAATAAATACATACGTGCTCTCACAAAATCATTAGTCCTCCCAAGTAAAAAAATGTTTAGTTGTTAACTAGTGTTGGCCATATGAATCTTTTAGTTGGGTTAATAAGTGTGGAAGGCTAAGTGAAAATTAAAATATGGAAGGAAAAAGGAATCAAGAAGCAAAAAAGGTAATTTCAGAAGTTAGATGCTGTGAATGCTAATAGGTTTATATTGTATTATAGTTTTCCACTGAAAAATATTATTGGATTTGTTTAAAAGTCAGATTTGAAAAAAATATTTTATATATATAATCACATACACATAAGACCTAGAATTTTCTTTTATGGCTTGATACATTTTCATATGAAAATGTT
The DNA here is from genome assembly GCA_004363605.1 of Indri indri. Classification (NCBI taxonomy): domain Eukaryota; kingdom Metazoa; phylum Chordata; class Mammalia; order Primates; family Indriidae; genus Indri; species Indri indri. The sequence continues at coordinate 113,233 of RJWJ010001001.1, read as the reverse complement.
CTTGTATAGCCATTAGATGTGCTCATTGAAGCTAATTTGCTAAGAATGAAATTATTATTTATGTCCAAATAGTTATGTGATTTTAATTATTTTATTATGCTGCAGAATAAAGTGTTCAAAATTATAAAGCTTGGTGATAGTCCTCCCACAGGGGGAATAAGAAAAAATGGAGAGAGATTTAGGAGACCGGCTAGGATTTAGATAGAAAATTGAAAGGGTCAGTAATATATCTTCTAAGGAATATGGTGAAATGTATTAATATTTCTCCTTTCATGTGTCAAACACCAATATATGATTATAGGCAAATGTAAGAATATCCCTAGTAAAAGATTTTTTGAAATCTGGTTGTCGTAGATAAGAAAGAGATGGTTTTATCCTTCAGAATCCCACCCACCCCTGCACCTGGGCTCACAGTAGATGATTTGGGAATGACGGCTGAATGATGGGTTGGTTGATTGTTTGTATTTCTGTGCAGGTCATGGGCCAATTGATGAGATTCTCATGGAAAAGCTAATAGAAGTCCTGGAACGCCATTGCCATGAAAATATGAACCATGCTATTGAGACAGAGGAAGGTCTAGGCATAGAGTATGATGAAGATGTGATCTGTGATGTGTGCCGGTCTCCAGACAGTGAAGAAGGAAATGATATGGTGTTCTGTGATAAGTGTAACGTCTGTGTGCATCAGGTTAGTGAGAGTGGAGACCACCACCTCCCCACGGTCAGCCTTTCTGAAGTTCAGTAATGATCTCCAGTACCCATATCTGGGTAGCAGCTTGCATTTAAGGGTGAAAATAAAGATTTGGCCTGGCTGTTCTTCAGTATTTCCTCTAGAAACTATGCTTCTTATGATCTCCAAGATGACTTACCTACTGACTTACCCCAGGGGGCTAAACCCAGGTCTTTATGGTGTTACTTCATGCCCAGACCTTGGGATTGCCTTGTTCGGTTTCCCCAGGGAGTCTCCTCGCTGCCTGCAGTTGGGGGTGGGCGGGGTCTTTCCTCTGCCTTTAAATCCCTGTGGCATCATCAGGTTATACCCATGGCCAGTAATCTTGGTGAGTTTACACTTCCTACAGATGGAAGTCTGTACTCCTTATCCTGGTACCCAAGGCCCTCCCCCATCCCCCAAATGTATGGCTCCCAGGAAGCTAGGTCCACCCTACTGTTTTTTTAATTTTTTTTATTTTTTCTATTTTTTTTTTATTTCAACATATTACGGGGGTACAAATGTTTGGGTTACATATATTGCCTTTGCCCCACCCAAGTCAGAGCTTCAAGCGTGTCCATCCCCTAGACGGTGTGCACTGCACCCATTAGGTGTGTATATACCCATCCCCTTCTCCCCTCTCCCATCTGCCCGACACCCGATGAATGTTACTACTATATGTGTACTTAAGTGTTGATCAGTTAATACCAATTTGATGGTGAGTACATGGTCCACCCTACTTTGAAAGATCACAGAATTTTAGGACTGTAAAGGACTATTTCACTCGTCAACTTTACACAAATACCAGGAGAGGTGAAGTGACTTTACCCAAGCCAGTTATTTGTTATTCTTTCCTCCACACTGCCTTTTTAATTAATAATGATGATGATGATATCAACCCTCTTTTTAGCTCTTTCCCTTTTTTCACCCATAAGCTCTGTGCTCCAACAAAATAAGGTTATTCAAGGTGCAGTGATGAATATTCCCGACACTGTCCTATCTCCATGTTTCAGCCATGCCCCAATTTATAAATGTCTTCTCCCACCTCCAGCTATCAAAAATCTACCTATCTTCCAAGGTCTAGTTCAGATCCTTTCTTGAACTCCCCTACTCTTCTGAACCTGTTGTGTGTTTTATTCATTTCATTAATTTATCTAGCAAATAGGTACAGTACTCCATGGGCCAGGATGTGCTGCATGCTGAGGACGCAGTCGGTGATGAAGAGGTAGACATAGTCTCTGTTCCCAGGCTGATCATAGTCTGATGTAGGAACTATAAGGAAACCGTCAATTTAGCATAGTATGCCAAGTGTTTTTGTAGATACAAGTCCAAGCTGCTGTGGAAATGCATAGAAGGGATGGACATAGGAGGTCAGGGACAACTTCGAGGAGGTGGCATCCAAGCTGCATCTTAATGGCCAAAAGGAGATGTCAGGTAAACCAGCAATGTGTGTTCAGGCAGAGAGGAGGAGAACATGTTTAGAAGGGGTGTTGAGAGTAGGCGAAGTATGTCAGAGGCAACTCTGAGTGCTTCAGAATTGTAGCATGGTGGGGTAGAGTAGGGAAGGCATGGAGAGTGAGAGTAGAGTGGGATACAAGGGACGTGTGTGAAGGACCTTCTGACAAACTAAGGAACTTCTATTTTGTCCCATCAACCCTGAAGGATATGATTTGTATTTTAGATCATTATGGCTACAAAGGTGACTAAAATGATCAGAATAGATAACAGGAGATAGAAACTAGGGCTTAAGACTGTTTTAATTCCTTGGGTCATCTAATCTTAACACTCTATATGTAGAAGGTACTCAGAATTTTTCTGTGACCAACTGGGTCTTTTTCTCCATTTACCTATTCCCTGTAAAATAGTGAATTTTGAAAATGTATCTTCACTCTACCAATTATTGGCATTTATATCACACCTTCAGTGAGACCAGAAAATCTTTACCATTTAAGTATGAACTTAAGTATCTGATGATACAGGTCCACAGTTCCTTCTCTGCAATTCCGAAATTGTAAAGCTCTGAAAACTGTACATCTTTGCTGAAGTTTCATACCAGAACTGATCTGGGGACAACACCAGAACTCACCTGATATAAGACCGTTTATAGTCCTTATCCATTTTGTGTAAATACTCATATATTTTGTTAAAGAAATATTAATGTATTTGGTTATATGGTATTGCCCCTGGTCCTACTGGGGGGTTAGATAGTATACCATATATGTACTGTATTACTTTCCTAAGATCTGAACAACTGGATTTCCTAATGTTTCTCACTCTAGGGCCTTCAGATAAATGATTGTGGATCTGTAGTAGGCTTGAAGGGAATAATGAAAATGTCATCTGTATATATTTTCTATATTTGTCCTTTATAGTTGAGACAAAATATTAAGGAATTATTTTCAGATTGACTAACAAAATTAAGTGTAGCATAATAATTTTCCCCAAAGGTGTTTTATTTGTTTTGAAAACACATCCAATAATGACTATAAATGATACCACTTCCTCCCATAGAGATGACAATAACAAGTGACCAGGCGTTGCAGAATGTAAATTGATATGTATTAAAGCTGGGACATTGGTACCATATAAAGTTTCATATCAAAGATTCTTCCAGAGTATATTCACTCGGATTCCAAGAGATACTTAGGTTAGAGCTCCCTCTGTTGACTGAAAAGTGACTGAAAATTATTTGGAAAATTTGGTTTACTGCTTTACAGAATGGGGACATGTTGATATTTGAATTTATTAAACATAATTTTTCTTCTTTACTGCCACCATATTATGTTCAGTGTTCGTTCCTCAGGAGAAGTGTATATAGTAAACTTTAGGTTTTAACAATGAACTTAAAATTTTTTGTCTAAAAATATGTGAACATTATTCGGAAGGCTGGAGCGGGAAGGTTGCTTGAGCCCGTGAGTTTGAGGCTGCAGTGAGCTCTGATTGTGCCACTGCACTCCATTCTGGGCGACAGAGCAAGACCCCATCTCCAAAAGAAAAAAAATTTTAATGTGAAAGTTAGGGCATTCCAAGCCTCTTTATGTGTATCCATTTTCTGCTTCCTAGCCCAAATATTGAACACTGAGATTAAGACCTGTGTCAGTTTACCTGAAGGTACATTCACTTGTATAGTTTTTGTATCCATCATGTATATAATACTTGCCTGCCACTATGTTTATTAAACCCCTGAAATTATATGTAAAGCATATGTCAGTGCATGTGTACAATTTTCTCGAAAAAGTCTACAGGCTTCATCATTCTGTGGTCCAGAAAAAGTTGAGAACCACTGCTATGAAATACAAGCTTCTGTGTTCTTATGACTATGAATAAGTGTACAAAAGGTTCAGCAAATGGTGTTCTGCCCAATTGAATGGCCCAGAGATAAAGGATAATTCTAGAGCCAGCCAGTGGCTTCTCTTCTGCCAGTCTGAAAGAGGTTCTATTTTAGGGAGGAAGCTTGCTTTTATTAACTAGCAAACATTCTGGGCCTCAGAAAAAGAAGAGATTCAAAGATTAGGAACCTTGTACCCCCTAAATCTATTGAAATAAAAAAATTTAAAAATATGAAAAGATTAGGAACCTAATGAAATGACGCCTTACTGTCATGAGAGCAGCATAGTTGGAGTCCAGCTTCAGTTCTTGAGAGTAATTAATTTCTACCAAATGACCTACTTGAGCTCAACTTAGGGGCTTCCAGGTAAATTGATGATAAAAGCTCTACCCACAGTGACCTTACAATCTCACTGAGGAGATGAAACACAACAGCTATAGTAGAGAAAAGGAATACATGGTGCTGACTATGTACTTGATGAGGGAAATCGCATGGAGTGGAGGACAGGAGTCGGGCAATGGGGCAGACACAAGAGGACACAGTGACCTGAGCAGGGTTCTTAGAGAGGCCTGGAGTTTGAGCCATGTCTGGAAGGATTAGAAAGGTCTGGCTATGCAAAGAGGAGTTGACCATGTAGATCAGGGATATTGCTTAGACATATGGACATGAGAATTAAAATGGCCAGTTATGAAGAAAACCAGGGGGCCTGCCTGTCCAAGTCAGGAGCCTTGTGTTTGAGTGTGGTGGGGCACGAGAGCAGACAGTGATATGTGAGTAACAGCAGGCTTTAGATAAGGGGCCAGCAAACTTTTTCATTGAAGGGCTAGATACAGTCTCTTTACATATTCTTCTTCTTCCATCTTACAACCCTTTAAAAATGTGAAAACCATTATTCACTTGTTGGCTTTATAAAACAGGCCTCAGACAACAGCCAGCTCCTAGTTTAGGCGGGGGTGGGAGAGATGAGGGCAGAAGGAATCTTTGGAGAATTTGCCAGTGTGCAATGGTATGAATTCTTTGTTTTAGTGAGAAGAATCTGGTAACTAAATAGAGGAAGGGTTGAAGGTGTGAAGGGGTAGGAAGAAAATTTAGAAGTAAATCAATCCAGGCATGGTATGATGAGAACTTAGAGCAGTTGTGATGGGAATGGAGAGGATGGTTAGAGTCTCAGGGCCACTCTATAGGGAGGAATAGTGAGCACTAGAGACAGCAGATGGGAGAAAGTGAGTAATACAAGTCCACAAATTTGGATCTGGAAGATGAGAAGCACGGTGTTGACGTGGAAAGGAGTTTAGAAAAGGAGCAGGTGGAGGGGAGGGCAGATGTGATGGTAACAGTTATAACTGGAATCTGAGCTGAAAATTAAATCTCCTGGGGCAGGCAGAGATTTTGAAGCTGCCATGTTGAGTCAGTCAGTGGTAGAGGGTGTGTTAGCCAGGCCATATGGGGAGACAAGTGTCCCCCAGGTTTAGTCTGTAATAGAGTAGAGCAGTAAGGAAAAAAAGATGGGCAAAATTGGGTATAGTGAAAAGTTTCCCAAACTAATCCCCCACTTCCCCCAGTAATTCATTTATTTCTTTGTCCAACTTCATTCTATAAAGGATTTGAAGCAGCTTCCAGAACTCATTATGGATTATTGTGATTAGAGTAATATTCTCTTCATGGTTCATTCACAAGTCCCTTTTTCTTCGACCCAAGCAAATAATTGCTGTGATTTGCTGAGTGCTTTTTATGTGCCAGGCACTATTAGGCTTTTTATAAACATGAGTTAATTTGCTCCTCAGAAGTTTAATTCTGTTTATTTTCTAACACTCTTTTTCTTGATCACAATAGTATATGACATGTAGAAGTTGTTCAATAAGTGTTTGACTGACTAATTATAATACATCATTGAAGAAGCTTTAGAAAACAGAGGGAAAAAATGCTATAAAACATTTGACTCAGATAACAGTTGGCTATATCTCCTTCTAGTCTTGTTCTATCATCCTTAAAATCACTTCTTGTGGACAGACGTGCTGATCTTAGGACAGATGCTGGAAGTTGCTTTGAGTACTTTTTTAAATTAATCCTGGATATAAACTTGTTGAGCTTTATTTGCCATCCCAAAAGCAGAGGGTACTCTGTGACTGTGCATCAGAACAGACATTGACCCTGGTGAGAAGATGCTGACCACTCTCCCCTCTCCTCCTCGTGCCTCCAGGCCTGCTATGGCATCCTCAAGATCCCAGAAGGCAACTGGCTGTGTCGCTCCTGTGTTGTGGGCATTCAACCACAATGTCTGTTATGTCCAAAGAAAGGTGGAGCCATGAAGACCACCAGGTCAGGGACTAAATGGGCTCATGTCAGCTGTGCCCTGTGGATTCCAGAGGTAAGAATTCATCCAGGCCTGCAAGGCCATTTGCTCCAGTGTGCCCCCATTCCCTACAATGTTCAGATTGACTCAGGCTTAGCATGAAGATGCTTCATGCTTGCCCATGTTCCTGAGGTAATGCTTCTGCTTCAGCTACATTAAATCCTTCTTGAATGCAAGTGTACATGTAAGCCATGCTGATTGATTTATAGTGGTACTCCCAGTGGTATTTGATAAATTTGTATGAGAAGAGGGCCACAAAAGACCAGAGTATGAGCAGCAGACTTTTTTAAGGTAAACCTTACCTTAAAGTGCCAAATCTTAAGGGTAGAGTTTTGTGAATTTTTACACATGTATGTATCTGTAACCGCAACTCAGACCAAGACATGGAACACCCCAGAAATAACATAGAGTACTCCAGAAGGATGCCTTATACCCACTTTCTAGTCCCTAGCCCTCAAAAATAACCACCATTTTGATTTCTATCGTTATAGATTAGTTTTATCTGTTTTTGAACTTCATATAAATGGAATCATGCAGTATATACTCTTTTTGGTCTGGCTAGCACTCCATATTGTGATGTGTATCAATAGTTCATTGCTTTCTATTGCTGACTAGTATTCCATTATATGGATATACAATGATTTATTTATCCATTCTCCTTCGAAGCTCTTTTCTGAGCTTAGACTCACCATTTGCCTAATACCTTTATTCATAACTATTATCGAACTCATTGTCTAACCTAGTCTTTCAGTTGCTGGTATTTCCTGAAGGGCTATGTGTATACTAAATTAAAACAGGGCTTCCAGACATTTCTTTTCCTTACATCTTATGGTTGCCTTTCCTTTTCTTCAGCTGTTTGGATATCCCACTCACACCCTCTCTTCCCAACCCCTGTCCAAGCCAGCAAATCTCTTAGGCATTTTAACTGCATGACAAGAGAGACTTCAGAATTCAGTTAATGGGGAGCCAATAATACTATATAAGCAGTTCATTCTCCTTTAAATTTTCCTGGGATTAATCTTGTTAATGTTAGTTCCAGGGTACTTACCATCTGATAATCAAGCTCACAGAGTTGAACTAAAAGTCCTTGATACATACTTTTGTACTCTTATGGCTATAGACATCAGTATTTTTAAAAATATTTGAATAGTAGTTTCTTTTTCTTACTAAGAACATTCAGGCATGTAAAGTGAATTCTCAGGTTTCTGGCTTGAAAGTCACTGGTTTCCAGCAGCAAATCCCCCAGCTAATAGAGCAGGCTCTCTCAGCTTATAAAAGTCTGAAACATGACTCAGGAATAGTTCCTTAAAAGCAAAATAAGCTTTCTCAGCTATTGGCATTCTCTTATGGTTTCCAGTACCTTTTGTACTATTCAAGATCTCTCTGTTGGTTTCCTGATGTGGGCAGAACTTGTGCTAGTTTGACCATCCTTAGTTGACAGTTCTTCACTTTTTGAAGTTATCACTCTCTTAGAAACTTATGTGTATCTTTGTAAAAAAAAAAAAAATGAAAACACTTTTTACCAGCAGTTGCTTGACCCCCTATTTTCACATGGAAAAGAATTTTTCCATCTTTTTTTAAAGCATCTCTTTCCTTTCAACACTCTCCCAAAGACTAATTTCACTTTGAGGCTACTTTTGCTGAGGAAGTAGGGTACACTGATGATAGTGGTGTGGTTTTAAAGACTTTGTTTTAAAAATGTTGTCATCCTCATCCTTTCTACTTACATGCTGCGATCTCTTCATTACATAAATTTGCTGCTACAATATCATAATTCCTTTGCAAACCAAATGGAAAGACTTGTCTTTGCCTCTGTTTTTCATCCTTAGTTGATGAAGTGAAGCAAGGCATGTGGCATCATCTCTAACATAACAACGGGTGCTAGATTTTGTGAATTTTAATTCCTTTCCTTAGCTTTCTTTGGTTCCTAAGTAAAGTGTAGATATGTTTGATTCATTAAGGTAACCATTGCCTAGTCTACACTCCTTCCCTCTCATCCCATATATGAATCATTTACATTACTGGAAATGATCAAAGGACTGAGCAGTAGATAGAGACAGGTTTTATTTATTCTCAGTTCCATATTAACCTTAAGAGACATGGCTTACCTCGTTGTTTTGATGTCCTGAGCTTCACGTAACATCATTTGTGGTTCGTAACAGGTACTTTCGGAATGCCTTGGTGCCTCTCCCTTATGCTGGTGTTTTATTTGTAGGTCAGCATTGCTTGTCCTGAGAGGATGGAACCGATCACAAAGATATCCCACATCCCGCACAGTCGGTGGGCCTTAGTCTGCAGCTTGTGCAAGTTGAAGACAGGGGCTTGTATTCAGGTAAGTCTCAATGAGCAGTGGTAGAGCAGGCTAACACCAAATTGGCCAGACTCACCCTCCCAGTGAGTGTCCTGTTAACCAAAAGGTCACAGAGAAGGCTGCCCACTGACTCCTAGGGCTCTGCCATTATACAAATCTCTCTCTCTTTTTTTTTTAAATGTTGCTTCTGGACCATTCAGCTTATTCTTTTCCATATTCATAGTGGTAGGTAATCTTCATCCTTTGCTGTCAGAGCTGATGAATTAAGTGAATTCTAAAGCTACCATCCTGGATGCAAAGAAACTTTAACTCTAAAACAACCAGGCCCATGTTCTTGTGTGGCTCACCCACTAACTGTAGATGGACTTGGGTTGCAGGATGATTTGACGGATAGCCCTGTTGCTGGGTCGAGTGTGCATTTTGGAAGGGAAAGATGCGTTTGAATGGATAAATTCTGGTGGATAGTTTTGAAAGTCATTCTCATTGGCGTATGTCTTTGTGTAGAGTAGTGCAAGTAAAGTTTTCTGAGACATCTGGGGCACAGGAATTCAGCTTCTTGAAGTAGTAGTAGCTGGTGTGGCACCCAATAGCAGCAGTTGGGGGAGGGGAACATGGATGGGACTTGGAAAGGCCAGTTACCTCCAGCAAAGACACAAAAGTTGACCCTTTGTAATCTCACTTTCCATAATGTCATTTTACTTTCTATTCCAAATGTAGTAAGGTGGCTCTGCTGGCAAGAGGGAAGGAAGGGCTAACCTTCCACTACTTAGACCTCCTGCATATGAGCTGCAGGCTTTAGATTTGCCTGTCGACCTTCTTCACAGAAAAGGGGCCATATAAAGGCATAGTGTAGGGACAGCGACTCTAGGTGTTTTGTGAGGTTCCTTGCTGTCTGGAATGACAGTATGTTCCAGGCCCATCTTGTAGATTTCTTGCTCCAGATTGGAATCAGCCACTTCTCTAAGGACCCCTGGTTCTTATATTGGGAAGCAATATTTAAAGAACACACAATCTAGACCCCCAAAGGCCCTTTCAATTTTTTAAATTCATTTTTACATCTGACAAAATTGGATACGTCCTCTTGCTTTTTTTAACATTTTTGATTGATTTTATTTATTTTAACTAAAGCACTTTAGCAATTATAAAGAAAAAAAATGTAAAGGAAAACTATTCCCATGGGGTCTACTACCCTAGGACATTGCCTATTTCTGTTTATCTAAGTTCTCTCCTGGTTGCTCCCCATATGTGAGCCCCTTGAGGGCCAAGATTATGTATCATTCTTCTGTGAATTTCCCCTGGCACAAAGTAGAGTGCCTGCCCATTGTTAGTGCTCAGTCAGTGTTTACTGAATAAATACATCCATGTTTTATTATACCATAGATTAGTTTGTGATATGTGTTTCCACCAGTAAAAATAAAATATTTTTGATGTTTTCATAGTTATTAGTCATTTTATAATAGCATATCAAATTTGCATCCAGTAATTTACTTATTTTCCTTATTTTGATACTTGCATTTTCCCCCTACTTTTTCTGTTTTGAAGGATGATTTTTACAATGGCTAGTAATTGGCAACAACACTGCGGTGAGAGAAAACATTGGCCTTGACCTTAACAGACCTGGGTTTACATTACAGCCCTGAACTACCACATTTTGCCTCTGTTATAGTTGTTTATCTGTGAGTTTCATCTGTCCTAGTAAACTGTAAGCTCAGACTGTTTCATCCTTAGATCCCCCACACCCTGATGTGGTAGGTAGACAATAAATATTAGATCGATGGATGGATGATGGATGAACAGATGGATAGATGAAACATTCTGGAAGAGGTTTCTCATTTGCAGGGCAATGGTTCTTATTTTCATTACTTAGAATTCAGAGTCTTTATTTTATAAAGATCTTACCAAGTTGAGACTCTTAAAATTTTGATAAGTAATTACAGGCTGGGCGTGGTGGCTCACACCTATAAATTCCAGCACTTTGGGAGGCCAAGGTAGGAGGATCACTTGAACCCAGGAGTTTGAGACCACCTGGGCAACATGATGAAACCACTTCTCTACAAATTTTTTAAAAAGGAAATTATATTTTATTCAACTAATATTTATGCCTAATTGTGTGTCAGGCTTTGGGTTTATTTGCGTCTTTGTCCAACAAAGAATCTTTGTGCCATTGAGCTTGTGTTTAGTTGGGAGAAATAAATAATAAATAATAGTAAACAACACACTAGAAGATGCTAAGTGCTATGGAAATGAAAAATATGGTGTACAGTAAGAAGATAGGGAATGTGGGGTAGGGGACATGACTTACAAGTTTTTTTATTTGTTAATTGTTTATTTATCAAGAGAAACTATTCCCTAGCCCACATATTCATGTTTCATAGTTCAGGAATGCAGGTCAGAGATAAACTTTTATGTAATTCAACCCAAAGAAATTCTTTATATTCCAAAATCACTTTGCAGTCTGAAAGATACTAGCCTTGCTCATCTCCTCAAAATTGTACATGGAATTATAATTTCTCTAGAAAGCTGTGTATGCCTTCTTTCTTGGTTCAACCACAGCAAACTTATAGAGAGCCGCAACATCCAGGGATACAATGAATGCTCCAACAATATGAAATCACAGGCGCCTGGCCAGAAGGCCATGCATCTGAGGTTTCCTCAGAGCACTGAAAGCCTTGGTAGTTATTGTCCTTGATAGATATGTCAACCTCAGCACCAGGATCTTTCCTTGCTGATGGAGAAATGGACTCAAGGTACAAGTTTTAATAGAGTAGTCAGGGTAGGACTCATTATAAAGGGGACATTTGAGCAAAGACTTGAAGGCAAGAGAAAGAGCTGTGCAGATGTTTAGGATAAAAGTGTTGCAGGCAGAGGGAACAGCCAATGCAAAGGTCCTGAGATAGGAGTGTATCTGGCCTGTTCAAGCAACAGGAAAGAAGTCAGTGAGACCAGAATGGAGTGTATGGGAAGATAAGATCAAAGACATTACACGGGGCCATGATTGATTAGGACAGGGGTTGGCAAATTTTTTTCTACAAATGACCAGATAGTAAATATTTGTAATAAATATTGATTTTGTGGGCCATGTAGTGTCTCTCGCAACTATTCAACACTACCTTTGTAGCATGAAGGCAAGCCACAGATGATACTTAACAAATGAACATAGCTGTATTCCAATAAAATTTTATAGACTCAAATTTAAGTTTTATATAATTTTCACATATTACAAAATATTCTTCTTTTGATTTTTTCCACCGTTTAAAAATACAAAAACCATTCTTAGCTCCCATTCTTAGCTAGTGAGCCACAGAAAAACAAATGGCCAGCTGCATTTGGTCTGTGGGCCATAGTTTGCCAGCCTCTGATAAAGGCTTCTAGGGCCCTTATAAGATCTTTGCTTTTTACTCTGAGTTTAAGGGGGAAGGCCTTGGCAGGTTTTGAACAAACAAGGGACATGATTTGACTTATGTTTTTAAGGCATCATTCCATGGAATGAAAATAATCTGGAAGCTAGGGTACTGTGGGGGGTAAAGATGAAACAAGATGGCCCATGTACCAATAATCATTGAAACTGGATGATGGGTATATAGGGTTTATTATAGTATTCCATCTGCTATTATATAGGTTTTTAAATTTCCATAGTAAAAGGTTAAAAGCGAACCCAAAAAGTGGAACTCTTTTCTATTCAGAAAAGATCGTGAGGACGGAAGGTGGTTGGATTCTGAATTGGTATTAAAGGTGGAGCCAACAGGATTTACTACAGATCAGTTATGGGGTGTGAGAGAAAGATAGGAGTTGAGGATGAGTCCAGGATTTGGGCCCAAACAATAGGAAGGGTGAAATTTTGATAAACTGAATAGAGAAAACTATAGATAGAACACATTCAGGCCAGCTGCAGTGGCTCCTACCTATAATCCCGTCTACTCAGGAAGCTGAGGCAGGAGGATCACTTGAGCCCAGGAATTCGAGGCTACAGTGCACTATGATCATGCCACTGCACTCCAGTCTGGGCGGCAGAGCAAGACCCCATCTCTAAAAAATAAATAAATAAAATAAAGAACAGATTTGAGAAGATCATGAATTCTGTTTTGGACATTTAAGTTTGAAGTGTCTATCAGATATCCTAGTGGAAATGTCAAATTGGCAGTTGTTTCCTTGAGTCTGGAGTTTGGGAGGAAGTTTTGGACTGAAGACATAAATTTAGATGTCATTGGCATATAGATAGCTTTAAAGCATGAACTGGGTAAGATCACCAAGTGAGCAAGCACAGATAGAGGGGAGAACAGTACCAAGGACTGGGCCTTTGCATTTCAAAATTAAGAAGTCAAGGAGAACAGGAAGAAATAGCAGAAACCACCAGGGAGACAGGTGGAAAACCAAGAGAGTGTGGTAGCCTGGAAACCAAGGGAAGAAAGCATTTTAAGAAGGAAAGATCAATAATGTAAAAATGCTGCTAACCTAAGAGGAGGACTACAGATTGACCGCTGAATTTAGTGGTGTGATTATTGGTGATCTGGATGAGCAGTTTACGTAGAGTGGTGATTGTAAAAGTTACATTGCCAAGGGTCGGGGCAAAGAAAGGGGTAGGGCAGTCTGGAAAAGTTGGGTAAAGAGGTTTATAGGATGGAAGGAATAACAAGTATGTGTGTACTCATCACCATGTAGAACATAACAGTATGCATACAAAGACAGTGATCCAGGGGAAAGGAAAAGCTGCTGGAGCAAGGTTTTCAGCAGGTGAAAGAGGATGGGGTGAAGAGTGAAGGGATGGCTTTAGATAAGAGCACAGATAGTTATTCCTGGGAAACAGGCTTGAAGGCACAGCATGCGGGTGCAGCTTTAGGTATGTGTGCTGGTGGGAATCTGCAGATGTTCTTTGATTGTTTTAGTTTCCTCAGTGAGGTAGCAAGCAGGACCATCAGCCAAGAATGAGGATGTGAGTGAAGTCTAGAGGTTTGAGGAGAGACGAGGTGTGAAGTAGTTTTCTGGATTGGCAAGGATAAAATCTAACACCGGTAGCTTTAGGGTCTAGACTAGGCAATATCTACAGCCTCCATATCTGGAAGCTAGAACCTTTCTCCTTAGCATGAAGGCTTCTGATAATCCTGGAGCAGATCCTAAAGTCTGGTTTCATATCAGGTTCCCCAGGCAGCTCTGGATTTTGCCTAGACCCTGGACACAGTCCCTCTAACTGCCAGCTTTCCAGAATTCCTGTAGGGTCCCTCTGTATCTTATGTTCAAGCCCCATTCAACCTATATCTGGATGTGTTAGGCCTTCTCTGAGAAGAAAGAAGGAACAGTGGTTAAGAATATGACTTTTGTGACATTTGGGGCTGGATAATTAAAAAAAAAAATATATATATATATATATGGTTTTTGGAGCCAGACTTCTGGGGTTCAAATCCTAATTCTGCCTCTTGCTAGTTACATGACTTGGGGAAGTTACCTAACATCTCTGTGCCTCAGTTTCTACATCTATAAATGGCGATAATAGTAGTACCTACCTAAAGTGGTAAAGAACTTAGCACAGTGCCTAATAGTAAATACTCAGTATGTTAGTGGTACTAGTAGTAGTACTTTTGGTATTATTCATATTATTATTTCCTAGAGTCGATCCAACTTCGCTAATGGAAATCTCAAGCATTCATTCAGCCAAACTGAATAGAATCATCAAGCATTTGGGGCTTGGGTAGGTGCCTGTTTTAACAGTAAAGGAATGAGGGCCTGTCTGAAGTCACATACAAGTATATTGAAGTCAGGATCAATTGGTAGGCCACCATGAGTTTACTGTTAGGCTAATATAAGTTGGACTATGATGGAAGTGAACTTTTTTAAAACAAATGAAAATCTTTAGCAAGTGGGTAAATAATCAGTAAGCAAGTACATCTGCTCAGTGACTATTAAAAGTGATTGATACTAGTGGAAAAAAATGAAATGTTGAGATAAAAGTACACACATACCCCCCAAAAAGAAAGAAAGTGCCTTAATATTTTTCTCATGTATTTCAAATTTTATTTATCAGTACTGATTGCTGTTATTCTAAGGCAGTTCTGTTCTCTGCCTTCAGGAGCTTATAATCTGTTAAGGGAGTCTAGATATAAACATGGGAAAAGTTAAATAGCACTGCAGTGACATCTCCTCTCAGACCCTTAGGGATGAGAGACCAGAAAGGCTGGCGGTCACTGTTTCTCTTGGAGTTTAAATACACAGTAACTGAAGTGAGTTTTGTAGGCTGGCTTAGACCATATATGACATTGTTTCTGTGACCAAGTTTTGAGCAAATTGCTCTGACATTATCCACTTGTCTATTCGCGGATTATTGGGGGTTACGGGCAACCAAATGGATGTTGTCCTGCAGGAGGACAAGAACTGCTAAGGACAGATCCACCAAGATCTTGGTGTTCCAGGCAGGAGTTATCTGCTCTTGAGAACACACTGTTTTCTATTTGAAGATAGCAAAATATTTCTTTAAAGAGAAAAGGCACGGTTTAATTCCTAAATCAGTTTCTGGTGTACTTTTTCAAGATTTGTATTTCAAGATTTGAAAAGACATTTTTTAATTCCTAGATCAGTCTCTGGTGTTCTTTTTCAAGATTTCTATTCTGCCACCCTATCTGATCCAATTCCCATCCCACAAAAACTCTCCTTACAAATGTGGATGTGTAAGGGTAACTTTTTCCCTCTAATGAAAGTGTTTTTTAAATTCATTCCTATAATTTCTGAAGTATATGTAGAAAATTATTTTCCCTCTTTAAATAAACCACAATAAGATACCTACCACTTCATAACCACTAGGGTGGCAATAATAAGAAAGGCAAACAATGACAATTCTTGGCAAAGATGTGGAGAAATTGGAACCCTCATGCATTGCTGGTGGAAACGTAAAATGGTGCAACTGCTGTGAAAAACAGTTTGGCAGTTCCTCAAAATGTTAAACGTAGTTACCTTATGAATCAGCAATTCCACCCCTAAGTATATACCTGCAGTTGGAGAGGTCTCCAAGACCACCCTCAGGTTCAATAATTCATTAGAAGGACTCACAGAACTCAGAAGAACCATTATACTCATAGTTATGATTTATTACAATGAAAAGTTACAGATTTAAAATCAGCCAAGGAGGCACATAGGACATGGTCCAGGAGAGACCAGACATGGAGCTTCCAGTTATCCCCTGCCAGCAGAGTCAGTGCTTATTTCTCCAAGCAGCGATGTGTAATAATAAACAGAGTGTTGCCAACTAGGAAAGCTCACCCTTGGTTTCAGAAATTTTATTAAGGGTTAGCCATATAGACATGGCTAACCATCCATGTGGCTGACCTTACTCTTGGGTCCCTCCAGAGGTCAGGCTGATATCACGTGGCCCAAAGCTTGCACCACAGATCACATTGTTAGCATAGACTATCTGACTTGGCTCAAGGCCCCCAGGTAAACAAAGATACTCTTATCAGGCAGTACATTCCCAGGGCTTAAAGGTTATCTCTCAGGAGCTGAGGACAACGGGCCAAACCTTTCTCTGGACAAGGTTAATCCTTTACTCTGCAAAATACACAAGAGAAATAAAAACATATATCCACACAAAAACTTCTATCCGAATTTTCATATCAGCATTATTTCAGAATAGCCAAAAAGTAAAAACAACCCAAATGTCTATCAACTGATGAAATGGGGTATATCCATACAATAGAATATTTTTTGGGCATAAAAAGGAATGAACTTCTAATACATGCTACGACATGGATGGACCTTAACAACAAGCTAAGTGAAAGAAGCCAGACTCAAAGGATCACATATTGTATGATTCCACTTATATGAAATATCCAGAATGGGCAAATCTATAGAGATAGAAAGTAGGTTAGTGGTTGCTTGGGGTTGGGAACAGAGAATGCCTACAAACAGGCAAGAGATTTCTTCCTTGGAGGTGATGACAATGTTCTGGAATAATTAGTTAGTGGCAATGGTTGCACAACTCTGTAAATATGTTGAAAACCATTGAAACACTTTAAAACTGGTAAATTGTATGGTATGCAAAATATGTCTCAATAAAGCTGTTTTTTTGTGGGTGTTATTTCAGTAAATGGATGTGATGATCACACTGTAATCCATGTAGTGAAGTGTCTAAAGACACATGTGTATAATAACCCTGGTCAACCACCCAGGCAAAAATGGGTGTTGCAGCCAGCTGGAAAAAGGCCAGTTCTTTTCTGTTTAATGGCTCAGAAAGGCTGTATTTAGATTGGATGGGAGTGAAAAGACTCCATGATGTGAAGGGGTCCACTAGGCTTTTTCTGACCCCCTTTGTACAGGAACACCCAGTATACTCTCTCTGGTTCCTATCTTACTGGAGCTGTCCCTCACAGAAACACAAAACAGAATTGGCTTTTACACAGTAAGGCCAATATACTTCTGAGTCTTCACACTAGACCAGAGGGACAGAACTTGGAGGGCTCCCAAAGCACACAATGGCTGCTCTCAACACTATGACAATGCCTGTCACTCTGGAGTCTTTCTCACAGACAGACAAAAGTAAAAACATAACAAAAATATAACTACACACAAAAAGCTGTATATTTTAAGCATATTAAGAAATATATAACATACTTTTATACATCAACAATCTATTAGAAACATTACAAAATGAATATATATTTTATATGTAAATATATTTAAATAGATACATATACAGTAAGGTAGAGTGCTATTTTCCCATCTAAGGTGGTTTTCCCTAGTCAGGCAAGAGGAAATCATCTATATACATGTGAAGGGGGGGTGGAAATAGCACACAGCTAAATATATATGCATAATATATTTTGCATTGAAAAGATGCATAATTCTGATACATACATACATGGATATTTTTAAAATATGAACAATAATAAAATAAAAATGTATATTAAAAAGACACATATAAAAGATGTTTGTAAAAGTACTACTTGCTACAGTGAGAACAGTGTTATCTCAGTTAAAATTTTTTTAATTTTAAATTTTTAAAAATAAAAATTTTTTTTAAATGCACACAATACCTCCCCTATCACTTAAGTGGTTACAGTAGAAATAAATGAGAGAAAAAAGGAATTTTGTTTAATAGAATGTGTCAGGCATGAGTTTTAGAAAAAAGGAAATAAATATTTGATTAGTTCCAAAACTTGGTTAACACTTTCTCTTCTTCCCCTCCTCCCTCCCTCCTTCCCTTCTTCCTTCTTCCTTCTTTTTCTTCTTCACTTTATATTTTTTTATTTTTTGATCGACAATATAAGGGATCATTAGTCAAGCTTTATCTTTTATATTGTGACCTATATTGCTACATTGTAATTATACATATTTATGGGGTATAATTTGATGTTTTTATATATATGTTCTATAATGATCAAATCAGGGTATTTAGCCTGCCATCACCTCATACATTTATCATTTCTTTGTGGTAAGAATATTCAAAAGTCTCTTTTCTAGCTATTTGTAAAATGCAATACCTTACTGTTAACCATTGTCACCCTACTGTGCAATAAAACACCTGAACTTATTTCTCCTATTTAAATGTAGCTTTGTACCCATTGACCAGCATTTGATGGTGAGCAAAATATATAGACCCCCAGCCATAAATATCACAGAATTATCTTTTTTGAAACTAGATGGATTTTATGGCAGTCTCCAAAGAGACATTCCATTTCTCATATAAGTACCCAATTCTTATCTGTGCATTATCTTTTATTTTGAGTAATTTATATTTATTTATGTTTATGTGTCTTCATTCTATAAATTTAACCTGAGATGATCTGTTTTTGGCTTCCTATTAATAGCAGTTTTATGTCACACATTCATCCCCTTGACTAGAAAATCCTTTTGCTTTTTCTTCCCATATTTTTGGCAGTTATTAAACAGCAAAAGAGCACTGTGCTCAAGATGTTTAATCTTTTGCTTAAGAAATCTTTTGCTACTTGTTTTTTAAATGCCTGGCTAGTTTCTTAGCCAAGTGATAACACAAGGTACCCAGATAAAAGTACATCTTAGGCTTTCATCATCCTCATTTTCACGAGGCTTGTCAAATATATAGAAGTTTTAAGGAAGGATATAGCTTTCAGCGTGATATAACAGACTTTTCCAACGGAGCTGTCCAAAGCCGGGGTGGGTCGGTCTTAGGAGGTTTTTAGCATCTTATCAGTGCAAGAATTCAGTAAGTAGCTAGATTACCACTTAATTGGAAAGTGGAGAGGGGTGTGTGGAGGGCAGAGCACTATAAAGGAAGTTCAAGCAATAATAAATGTGAGGCTGGATTAGATGATCTTAGAATTATATTCTATCCCTGAAATTCTTTATCATGTGCAATTAGTTTAAATGAAATCTGCCCCATTAAAGCTTTGATGGTTGCCAGTATTCTCTTAGATGTTGAATTTCTCAGTCTTTTTTTTTTTCCAAAAATTTTACGGGGGTACAAACGTTTAGGTTACATATATTGCATTTGCACCACCCGAGTCAGAGCTACAAGTGTGCCCATCCCAGACTGCACACTGCACCCATTAGGCGTGCATTTACCCATCTGCTCCTCCCCCCTCCCACCTGCCTGATCCCCGATGAATGTTGCTTCCATACGTACACATAAGTGTTGATCAATTAGTACCAATTTGATGGTAAGTACATGGGGTGCTTGTTTTTCCATTCTTGGAGTACTTATAGAATGGGCTCCAGCTCTATCCAGGATAATACAAGAGGTGCTAGATCACCATTGTTTTTTGTGGCTGAGTAGAACTCCATGGTATACATACACCACATTTTATTAATCCACTTGTGTATTGATGGGCACTTGGGTTGAATTTCTCAGTCTTAAGGAGACTTGTCAGGCTTTTTATCCTTTTCGTCTTTATTCACATCCAATGTCATTCTCTATGTTTAATTATCAAAAACCTAACAAGTAACTGAGCAGTCTGCCTTCCAGATGCAACTTCCAAAAGAGTTGAGACTTGGCTTTAACTATGAGAGTTCCAACTAGCATTCAGGGGCCGGGTTCTTCCTGCTCTGCCTCCCTATGAATCATCAGTGCATGCTGCATAGTAATAATAAATGTGTTAAGTCTATGAATGAAAGGCAGAGTATTATAAACTTAATTTCAGATTGTCTATAACCATACTGTCCAATAGAACTTTCCACAATGATGGAAATGTTTTATATCAATGCTGTCCAGTATGGTTGAAATGTGACTAGTGTGACTGAGGAACTAAATTTTTAATTGTATGTAATTTTAATTAATTTGAATTTAAATAGCAATTCATAGCTAGTTGGCTATCATGTTAGACAGCTCAGCTCTATAAGAATAATTTCAAGAAGTTAGGTTACTTAGGTATTGCAATTCCCATGGCCTTTTTAAAATCAGTAAGTGCTCTGGCAATAATATTGACTTTGTTTTTTCTTTCATTTGTTCAGAAGCATTTTCTGAGCAACTGCTTGTTGATGGCAATGCAAAATGAATGATACAGCTTCTGTCTTTGATCTATGGCCAGGGACTTGACAGTTATTATACTGATAGGTACAATGTGAAAAGAAGCATATGGGGTAATGTGGGGGACACAGAGAAGAGACCGCATGACTGTTTAAGGGAATGAAAGAAGGCTTCTCAGAAAAACTGACATTCGAATGCTTGAGTTGAAACCTTAAAAGGGGAGTCTGAATATTTTTTTGCCTCTGTTTTTGCTATTTTCTGTAAGAACAGGTTTCCTGGGTTACTTATAATGCATCTGTCATGGTCAATTGAGAACCAACTTTCTCCGTGTCTTTCCTTTGCTTCCTACAAGCTCTCAATTTTGGTCAAGAGACATGGGTCTCTCCCTTTCCCCCCTACCCTGCCACCTTGACACATCTTTTCTTCCTGCAGTGTTCGGTAAAAAGCTGCATCACTGCCTTCCACGTCACCTGTGCCTTTGAGCACAACCTAGAGATGAAGACTATTCTAGATGAGGGAGATGAAGTGAAGTTCAAGTCATACTGCCTCAAGCATAGCCAAAGCAGGCAGAAACTTGGGGAGGCTGAGTACCCCTACTACAGGGCTACAGAGCAGAGCCAGGCCAAAAGCGAGAAAACCAGCCTGCGGGCACAGAAGCTTCAGGAGCTGGAGGAGGAGTTCTATACCTTGGTACGAGTGGAAGATGTGGCCACAGAGCTGGGGCTGCCCACGCTAGTTGTGGACTTAATCTATAACTACTGGAAACTGAAGCGGAAAAGTAACTTCAATAAGCCATTATTTCCTCCAAAGGAGGATGAAGAAAATGGGCTGGTGCAGCCAAAAGAGGAAAACATTCACATTCGCATGAGAATGTTTATGCACCTACGGCAGGACCTGGAGAGGGTAAGGTGACCAGCTGTGACTAGTATGTACGTCTCGGTCTGCATAGAAATGGAGGTCCCATTTCCAGTTTAAAAATGGTCAGCTCATTTATAGTGTGGGCTTTCTGTGTCCTTGCTTATCTTCTGATTTCACTGTAGCCCCAGATATTGGGCTTTGTTTAAATTTTGACAGGCACATTCAGGGGATTGGAGAGACCTCACTGATGTTCTCTGTGATCTTTAAATTTGAAACATACTCTCATTTGGTTTACTTTTTATTCACTGTTGAGCCTAAATTGGCTCATCTGTATTTTACTGACACATTTATGAGACTGGAGGCTGAAGAAAAAGTGAATTTTATTCAGGCAAGCACCAGATCAGGGTTTCTCAAACTCTGCACTATTGACATTTTAGACTGGATGGTTTGTTGTAGGGGGCTTTCCTTTGTTGTGGGGACATTGCAAGATGTTTAGTAGCATCCCTGGCCTCTACCCACTAGATGCCAGTAGCACCCCCACAACACATACCCAGTGTGACAAACAAAAATGTCTCCAAATTACTAAATGCCCCCTGAGGGTCAAAATCGCCCCTGGTTGAGAGTCACTCCACCACATAATTCAGTTTAACTTATGATGTATTTATCAATTATCTATTAAATTAGGTGCTGTAAGAGTTCAAAGATAAGTTAGGCCCTGTGTTTACCCTAGAGAATTTTATAATTAAATATAATTATAGAAATGGCTTGATCTGTTTCTCTGCTACTAAAATTTGAAAGGGAACTAATAGATTTGGCTCAGTTTTTAAAATTTAGGACATACATATATAGCACCTATTGTTATTACTATTATTGCCAATGCTGTTCTAAGCATTTCATAAATATTAACTCACTTAATATGCCCATGAAAAAATACTATTATTATCATCATCATCCCTATTTACAGATGAACAAATTAGGGTACAGAAAAGTTAAGTAACTTGCCCAGGTGGGTAGTATGAGAGAGTGAGGATTTCACCCTTGTGGCTGTAGAAACTTGGTTGAGCTCCAAGTATGAGCAAAAAAGCCACTTGCAGTCTTCCCAGCAGACCTTTATTCTGCTGGTCCAGCACTCATTAGAAAATTGTACTAGGCACAGTATTGTCATCATTTGTACTCAGGGATGTAAAGGGAAGGCTGAATTGTTAAACCATCATTTGGTCTTTTCAACCTGGCTGTGCAAATAAATACCAAGCCTATGACACTGCAGGGAGAGAAGGTTTCAGGAGGCAGCTTTGGAACATTTTGCTTGTGCTGCTGATTAATATGGGAACCATAATCCCACAATTAATCATGCTACATGGATTCCTGTGGAGTGGCTTTCATTCTGCAGCTTTTGGGTTCTGTCTTCTCTTTTCACCCTCCCCCAGCCCACCTAACTTTAGGTGCCTTCATTTTAGCTAATCAATTTCAATTGTCAGGTTTACTTAACATGATGTCTTTATTTGCTGGGGATTGGGCTTTCAGGTCCGAAATCTGTGCTACATGATAAGCAGGCGAGAGAAGCTGAAACTGTCACATACCAAAATACAGGAACAGATCTTCAATATGCAAGTCCAGCTTGCTAACCAAGAAATTGCTGCAGGTAACCTGTATATTAAAAATGTCCTAATAAATATATAGACACTGGTTGCATCCTATTTTAACAATTTAAATTTTATGTCAATTGCTCCACTTAAAAATCTTTAAAAATTCTTGTCAAATATCTTGTTCACTCCAGTCCAATCCTGATATAACATGGCCCACTTCATTGTCAACTAATGAGGCAAGAAATCCCAGAGTGGGGTGGGGGGAGTTGCAGGTCAAGGGCAGATAACCTAGGTCCAAGACAGATATTTGAGGCCATTAGTTGGAGCCATGAAATTATTTTGTAATTATTGAATTCATTTAGAAATCAATAGAATAGTATCTAACCCCAGTTTCCAGAAAACATTTAATTCCAGGATTCCTCGTCTTAACAATCGTCTAAAACAGATCTTTAGCCAGAAGTTAAAAGATCTGAGTTCTTATCTTTTCATTTATTCACTAATGTTTGTGGAACATCTACTGTGAACTAAGAACAGAGCTAGAAGATGAAGCAGTCAGTAAAACAGAATCCCCACCACAGGGTGCACTGCCCATTGGTGAGTGAGACAGGTGAGCATAATTATAGTACCCTAAGCATGGGAAGTTTGGCTGGAATGATGACAATTGTATTCAGTGACACCTATAACCTACCTCCCTGTGCGTCATTTAACACAAAGGTCAGTGGCAGAGCCTGAACAACTAGGGGTCACGGGGCAGGGGGCGTGCAGAATCATCTCCTGCCAAGGGCCAGCCATAGAGCAAGACAGATAAGAAATGTGGTGTCACATCATGAGTCACAGCAGAGTGGTATAGCAGGAGGCAACAGGGCTGCTCAGCCACAAGGGCAACAGTGACAGGCAAAACAAAGAGAACCAAAATACAGCAGGGAAAGCCCCCACATGCCGAGGAAATTGGCTCCTACCCCCACGCACCTTCTCATTGGTAGGAGTGAGCCTCATTACAGCTTGCAGCATCAGTAGGTGGCAACCCCTGGCAGAGATGGGTTGGGGATCCTTGGGGAACAAATGCTGCCCATTGGGGTATGTAAGAGCTGTACTCTCTATATCTCATTTTTGTGAGGCTACAGAAGATGATAATGGGCAAAGGCCAAGTCCATATGCAAGGAGGAATTGTTTGGTAGTTCCTTTTTAATTTCAGAGCACTCAAAATAATAGAGGAAGACCTCTTCTAACTGTGATTATAGGGTAACATAATCAGGTAACTGATTGCTAATACTCCCCAGGCCAAGCCCATAGCTGGCCATTAGCAGGAATTGTGATTCTTTTCTGCTGGCCTTACCACTACAAAATCTCCCACCTCCATAATGGTCATTTGTAGTCAGAAAATTGTTCTAGGTTAAGGATATAAAGTTTTCAGGAACCAGCCACTACCACTTCTAATGCCAAGTTCAAACAGCATACATACTCTTCATCCTCCAAAACCTGTGCCTACATTTCTGAGGGTTTGTATTTGACTTGCTTTAGGAAGGCCAGGAAAGATCGGAGGAGGGGGTCTGAAATGTGTCTGTTTAAAGCATAACCTAAGTGCTTTATGGTACCTACATGTGTGCACGCACACACACACAAATAGGGAGACCCTGTTCTAAACCATTACTAGTGACATTCTTTTCAGAAATGGAAGGGGCAAAGATGGGGATGCAGGAGACAACACACTAGTCTTTGTGATCATTTTGCAGACCGAGAGAGCAGAGGTGGGGAGCCATATAGCAAACAGTGGCATTGCTGAGTTTTTCATCTTCCGCACTCTTGGCCCCAACCTCTTGTTCACCTCACTCCAGCTGTTACACCATGATGTACATACATACCAAAGCCAGATGCTTGTTAGACATTTGGAAGAGTGGGTGTGTGAACTCACTCTGCCATAAGCACATATGCCATTATTTAAATCAGTTATTAAAATGAGTCTTTCTTTTTGATCTCAGGACTTCCTTTGACAAGTGCACTAGAAAACTCATTGTTTTACCCACCACCAAGAATTACCTTAAAGTTTAAAATGCCCAGATCAACCCAGGAAGACTACAGAAAGGACTCCACAGAGACTGATCACCGACCCCACTCTCCTGACAGCGACTCCCCTGTTCATAGTATAAGGAGCATGCAGGTGCCTCAGGAACCTCTAGAAATGAGAGTGAAATCGTATCAGAGATATCCACTAGAGAGCAAGAATAACCATTTGCTGGCCAGTCTCAGCCATTCCAGGAGTGAAGCAAAGGATTCCAGTCCTTCTTGGAGAACCCCGTCTTCAGAGTTCTATCATGGGCAGTCACTGGGAAAGCCTCTGGTCCTTCAGGCCGCCCTCCATGGACAGTCTTCCATTGGGAATGGTAAAAGTCAGTCTAACTCAAAGTTTGCCAAATCCAATGGCCTGGAGGGCAGCTGGTCTGAGAATGTCACCCAAAAAGACAGCTCAAATGAGATGTTCTGTGATCAGGAGTCCATGCTAAGCTCACACTTGGCCAGTCAGGGCAGCTTTAGAAAATCTACTATGGAACATTTTGGCAGATCCTTTAAAGAGGCCACCAACAGGTGGGTGAGGACCACAGAGGACCTCCAATGCTATGTGAAACCAACCAAGAATACGAACCCCAAAGAGCAGTTGTGGGGTAGGCAGCTTCTCAGGCGGTCTGCAGGGAGAGCTCCATATCAGGAAAATGATGGGTATTGCCCAGATTTGGAGCTGAGTGATTCAGAAGTAGAAAGTGATGGGAATAAACAAAAGGTCAGGGTAAAGAGAGAGAGCTCAGACAGGGAAAATCCTCCCCATGACTCTAGACGGGATTGCCACAGTAAAAGCAAGCCACACCCCCTTTCCCACAGTTCAATGCAAAGGTGATCAGAAACTCCTAAGGATAACCCGACCTTTGCCTTTGCTCCGTATGTTGGGGAAAACCCATACACCAAAAGGATTCTAGCATATGTTAGGAGGAATTGCAGTGAAAAGGAAATTTTTCCACACTAAATTGGCTTGCAGTTTTTTAAAAGGTTTCAAGTCTAGTTTTTACAAACATGTTACAGGAATTGCAGATTGTCCAGAGGTTTGTCAGAGGCTATTGGGAGCAGCTGGGCCCAGAGTATTTACTCAGTAAATATTTTGAGTCAGCTTTCCAGTTATAGTAACACATTGATAAGTGTATGTATTAAGAGTCCTTGCATTGTTAACAGATTTGCAAGAGACCACGATTATCAGACACTAAAACTACTTACCTTTTGAAGCTACAGCATGTGACTCCCAGAGCTCCTGTCTGTAGGAAGTTTCTAACTCCACTGGTATCTATAAACCTTCTTCAGGGGAGAGACGAGGAGAGCGACATCTCAGATACTGTCAAACTCACTACCCTCTTCCTTTGCTCTGCACAAGGTCGAGTTCTTTCACAGTATCTTAACTTACTGAGTCAATACTCCGAATGCTCATAATTGTCCAGTGCCTGTTCCTAGACTGGCGTGTTAGGGACACACTCATAACTATTTTACCCAGCTAACAAGCATAAAAAGCTAACTTGTGGATAGTGTTTACAAAAGTACAGAAGTACTACTTCTAAGGAAAATGCTCTGATTCTCTCTGTCTAGGCATTTGTGAAGGATCCCAGAGCCTTTCCCAAAGTGAGACCATTTCTGGGGTATTTGTACCAGGTCAGGGTTTTGTGTTGTTGTTTTCAAATAAGTTTGACTAAAATAAGTTTGGCTGACAGTTTTTGTATACCTGCTTTAATGTTTATAAAGTTTGTATTGAGTATAATTAAAATATAACGAAATGCACAGAGGTTAAATATTCTTACCTGCTTTAATTTTGAAACAGATTTTTATTGTCAAACAGAATTTGAAAGCATGTGTTTAGCACATGGATATAATTTAGCTTTGTATCAACTTTGAATCTGAGGCAATTTCCCAAACAAAAAGGCTGGAGCCATTTTTCAGAAGTTGCTTATACCTTGTTCCCAAACTATCAGCCTTGATCAGTTTCTGAGAGGAAGAGAATAGTTACATTGGGGAGAGATAAAAAGCATGTCTGCTTCCCATTTAAAGAAGGGAGAAATGTTGCAGTTTTAAAAATGTGAAGCAGACTGTAATTCTCAGCTCTCATTTCTTCTTAGCCTTAAATTAACATTCTCTTCCTTCTAGTTTGGGGAAAGTATAGTGGTAATTTTCAGACAAAAGAGGTCATTTTCAATGTTTAAAGTTTCTTACTGGTCAAATAGCCCAGCTGTAGTAGGTGCCAGTCAGTCAAGGCAGGGGCCCTCTCTATCAATATGGAAAACTCAGCAGTTTTCCTCTCCCCCACTTTTGTTCTTGTGCCCTTGTTAATGGGTTCTTTTGCTTTTTGCTTTCTCCTTTTCTGAAAACTTTTGCATTTTACCTCTCCTTTGGGTACATCTTCAAAATGCTTCTTTTGTGCCTATGTACATGTGTGAACATGCATGTGGAGTAGGTGTCCTATATTTTGTTTGAATGGCAAAAACTATGGATTATCCAAAATGAGGAAGAGAAATTCCCCTATTTATGTATTAGGTTTCTGTGCTTTTTCTTTGAATTCTTCTGGAGTAGGTATTAATTTGACACCTTCATGGTAATGAAAGTATATGGAGCTGTGTTGTAAATTCCTTATGTCAGAGGCCAATGCAGTAGCCTGTGTCCTTTCATGCCTTTCAATTCTGAGTGAGTGGGAGGAAAAGCAAACATCAAAATAGTGCTTCAGCCAAATTTCATATGTAACGCCATTGGGAAAATATTGACTAAAATATCATTCCAGTCAGGGAAATAAAGTTGTAATATTTTTACAGGATTTTCCTAGGTAAATGAAGGAGCCTTCAGTTGTATAAATTTCAGTTGCCCCAAAATGTATTTGCTACATTTTGTTGTTGTTTGAAGTATTACCTCTTAACCTTCTTTGTTAATTTTTTTCATTTTGTCTTATATAGTCCAGTTTTCCAAGATAAACTCAGTCTTTTTTCAAATGTCACCTTTTTATCAATACTTTTTAATTAAATTATGAAAACTGCTAACTACTGTCAGTGTGGTAATTTTTTATTTTGGTATGTTGGTTTTAGAAAATCTTAGATATATTCCTTTTATATTTAAAAAGTCATATTCACAGTTTATAGCAGCACAATTCACAATTGCAAAGATGTGGAAACAACCCAAGTACCCATCAATACATGAGTGGATTAATAAAATGTGGTATATGTATACCATGGAGTTCTACTCAGCCACAAAAAACAATGGTGATCTAGCACCTCTTATATTATCCTGGATAGAGCTGGAGCCCATTCTACTAAGCGAAGTATCCCAAGAATGGAAAAACAAGCACCCCATGTACTCACCATCAAATTGGTATTAACTGATCAACATTTAAGTACACATATAGTAGTAACATCCATCGGGTGTTGGGCAGATGGGAGGGGGGAGGAGGGGATGGGTATGTACACACATAATGGGTGTGATGTACACACATAATGGGTGTGGTGTGCACCATCTGGGGGATGGACACGCTTGAAGCTCTGACTCAGGTGGGGCAAGGGCAATATACGTAACCTAAACATTTGTACCCCCGTAATATGCTGAAATAAATAAAAAATAAATATAAAAAATCACATTCACAAAGCAAACAAATAAATGGTGTGGGAAGAGGTGGAGGATGAATTGAATGTTTAGAAGCACAGATTCACAATTCATGTCAATACCCAGGGCCAAAAAGAACTCTGGATACTTGGACTCTACCCAGAAATCATGATTTCATCAGGCTAGCAAGATAAAGACCTTAGGATCATCGTAAAAAATCTCCAGGTAAATGGGTCCTATCTAAAGTGACAAGATTCAGAAGGCTTAGATCAGGCATCACTTAAAATATGTATTCTTTACAATATTCATTCTATTTGGAGTCATGTGAATATATTAATGTCATAGGGGTTATGTGGTGTCATGGGGAGACTTTAAGGGCATTGTAAACATTTTCATGATGAGAAATGTGCTTGCCAAAGGTCATGGGGTAAATCTGTAGTGAAGATAGGTAAAAGGTGGTTGTTTTTCTCAGTCTCTCCCTTGTTAATGGACAACTGTTTTGATCTGGTAAATCGTTAGGTAAAATGCTGGAGAACTAAAACTATAAATATACCCTGTTATAGCCAACAAAAGCTATCGGGTTTATACTAATGTGTACGTTTCCAGTGGGAGATGAACCTTTGTCTTTGTATTAAAGCAACTTTTAAATTCAGAGAATAAACCAGAGGATGCACAGTCCTGGGTTTTTTTTCCCCATACAGGGCTTTAAAATCGTCAGCATGCTTACTGACCCTTGAGAATTAAGGAAAAGTACATGATAGGAGTAAAAACCTATTTACCACTGTATAACTTTCATGTGATATTTTCCAAAACATGTGTCTTATTTATAACAAATTGTATTAGATTTTCACAACCCTAATTCAACTATTTTCAAGTTTTATAGAAAGCAGCAGTTTTGTATTGATTTTTTAAAAAGTAACTTTTAGGCTGGGCACAGTGGCTCATTCCTGTAATCGTAGCACTTCGAAAGACTGAGGCGGGAGGATTGCTTGAGGCCAGGAGTTCAAGGCCAGCCTGGTCAACATGGTGAGACCCCCGTCTCTGCAAAAAAATAATAATAAAGAGAAAAGTGACTTTTAGTTAATAAAAATCCACCCTGAAGCTGTCACTCCTATGCCAGGAGCTTTGTAACATTCAATCTGGCACTGTTAAAGAAGGCTTCTGTGAATTCAGTTGATTTTACTTCATGGGTTGGAACAAATTGTGTGAACTAAAAACATAAGGATAGTTGTCCTTGAAATGAGTCAGGGTTAGGAAGGCTCAAGCCCCAGACTGGTGTCCCCTACTCTGTTCAGTCACTGATGAGTTCTTTGACCTGATGCTCCCCAAATACATTAATCATCTTGATAAACTCAGAGCATCCATCATTTCTCATTTTGTTAAGGTGGATTTAAGCGTGAACATTCCAGCCTCAAGGCCTGAATACGCCCATGCTTTAAATTTCCTTCCTCTCCCCTCACTACTCCTGCTTACCTTCTCATTTTCATTTATTATAACTGAATAGCAAGTTATAAATAAGATGGAAAGATGGAATTGAGCTATTTAAGCTATACTCATTACAGCAAATTATCTGAATTTGGGGACCCTTTGCACAACTGTCTTTTGCTCTACATTGCTTGCTAAAGTATTGCCATGAGGTAATGAAGCTGCTTTCGTAAACCACACATGGAAACAGGTCTCATTATTTTATAGTCATTTCTCACATGATGAGAAAACTTCATTCTAAGAATTGCTGAAATTTTGAAAATTATAATCTCATTGAATTAATTACTTCAGCCTTATAATAGAAAGACATTTCAGGCTGGACCATTACCTTTTAGAAAAAAACATTAACTACTTATTCCTGCTTAAGATAAACCTGGCATATGTGCCAGGGTTCTGGTAAACAGACTTTTCCTTTTTTCACCCTAGCTTTTCCTCTTCTACTTTCCACAACAGGATCTTTGGTTAATTCTTCCCCCTCCTCCCAGCTTTACAAACAGAGGTGGCCATGGGGGAAAACCAACAACAGTGTTCAGAAGGCTGTTGGCTATGTGCACTACTGTGGCCACTCAGTGTTTTCAGTCATACTTGCTCACAGGGATAACAATGAACAAGATCACACTAGGCTGCCTGCATCTTTTGGGCAGAATTTATGCCGGTATCTTGTCGCTCAGTCCTCAAAGATGGACTGAGAACTACATGGGCAAAGACCAGGCTAAAGGTCAGTTTCAAAACAGCTGCTTAGGTCCTCTAAGGAAGCCAACTAAGACCAAAACCCTTGGTAGGATAAGCCAGAAAACTTGTTTGGGACTAGTCAAGTCTTCAAATATTAATAATAAATGCAACAATATTCATCAAGCCCTTACTCTGCGTAAGGCCTTTTGCTAAGCCTTTTGCATGAGACTACCTTATATTTAGTTCTCACAACAACCATATGAAAATAATACTATTAGCTTCGTTTGTCATAGGTGAAAATTGAGGCCAAATGGTTAAGACAGTTGTTCAAGGCCCTACAGCTAGTATACAGCAGGGTCAGGTCTAGAACCTGTGGTGTTGCCTCTACAGCTCATATTTCTGGTCACTTTGCTTGGCTTCTATGCCCAAAGCCCCCTCTCTAAGCATTCTTACTCCATTTCTTCCTGAAGAAAGCAGCCTGAGTTGGGATTTAGTCATATGGATTCTGTACCACTTGATCCCTGCCATGTTGGACAGAGCTAATTGGACCAAAATTAGTCATCTAATACGAAGGCAAACACTTTAGAGGCTCACATCCAAAGTGTAAGATAATTCACACAAATCTGGACAAGACAGGCCTCACAGTAAATCTGGGACCTGATGGACTTGCCTTCTCCATAGCTAGTCTAACTTGTAAATGAGTATAGCAGGCTAAATAATGGCTCCCCAAAGATTGTCCACATCCTAATCCCTGGAACTGAATGTTACCTTGCATAATAAAAGGGGTTCAGCATATATAATTAAAGTTAAGGGCCTTCAGATGGGGAGGTTATCCTGGATTATCTAGGTGGGCTCAACCAATATGATCACAAAGGTACTTATAAGAGGGAGTCAGGAGAATCTGAGTCAGTAGTAGGAGATATGACAATGGAAGCAAGAGATTGAAGTAATGCAAAGAATAGTCATGAACCGAGGAATGCAGGCAGCCTCTAGAAACTGAAAAAGGCAAGGAAACTCTCCACTGAAGTTTCCAGAAGGAACTTAGCCCTGCCTACACTTTGATTTTAGACTTTTGACCTCCAGAACTATAAGAGAACAAATCTGTGTTGTTTTAAGCCACTAAATTTGTAGTAATTTGTTATACCAGAAATAGAAAACGAATACACTGGGCATAGAGCAAGCGCTCCCTACCCTTTCAGGGAAATGTTCCTTGTTCCTAGTGGGCCCATCTGTGCTGCGATACTCTAAGTTGGTCCTGTACTTTCACTCTTAATTGAACACTTTCATGAAATGGAAAAGAAGTGTCTTTTTCAATCAATAAAATCCTCCCCTGTAGAAATTAGTTTTCTCTTTCATGCCCCCTGCACTTTTTCCACAGTAGCCTCTGGTACTTCTTAGGTAGCCTTGGATAATTCTCCATGGGCCTGCTTGATCCATTGTGGCTGAATCTGTCACTGCCTGAGGAGTTGCCGTAGGTTTGTGTGTCCCTGTTGTCTGAAAAATTGCCCTTGGGAAGTAGAAATAATTCCTGAGTATTACTCTAGAGGGGAGGTGATAGAAGGCATGAGTGGCGCTCATCATTATGAGGAATGATTCTCTAGTTATC
Source organism: Indri indri (assembly GCA_004363605.1). NCBI lineage: Eukaryota > Metazoa > Chordata > Mammalia > Primates > Indriidae > Indri > Indri indri. The sequence goes on along the minus strand of RJWJ010001001.1, from coordinate 81,291 downwards.
AGAGCCTCCTACAAGGAAGTGAGTGGCCTGAAGAGTTGAGTTCTTGAAGATCCCAGGTATCTAAAAAGAGCTTGGGGATTAAAGAATGCAACTCTGTGCCACCTACAAAAAGCCCACTTTAAATGTAAACGCACAGATAGGTTAAAAGTAAGAGGATGGAAAAAGGTATACTATGCTAACACTAACCAAAAGAAAGCTGGAGTGGCTATATTAGTATCATACAAGGGTAAATTCATTAAGAGGACAAAACAATCTTAAGTGTTTATGCACCTAATAACATAGCTTCAAAATACATTAAGCAAAAACTGAATAGAACTGCAAGGACAGCTAGACAAATCCACAATTATAGGTTATGTCTATAGTTAATAGAACAAATACACAGAAAATCAGTAAAGATATAGATTTGAACACCTAGATTTAATTAACATTTACCACTCTACCCAACAACTGCAGAATACGCATCCTTTTCAAATGCGCATGGAACATTTATCAAGATAGACCATATTCTGGGCCATTTATTAAACAAGTCTTAATAAATTTAAAAGGATTCAAGTCAAAGTATGTTCTTTGACCACAGTGGAATGAGATTAGAAATCAATAACAGAAACATCTCTGAAAAATCCAATTATTTGAAACTAAGTAACACATGAGTCAAAAAAGAATTCAAGGGAAATTAGAAAATATTTTGAACTGAATGAAAAAAAAACATTGGAATGGCAGTGATTTTTTGGGATGGCACTAAAGCAGTACCTTGGCAGTACCTCTATAGCACTAAATGCCTATATTAGAAAAGAAGGTTCTCAAATCAATGACCTCACCTTCCATCTTAAGAAATTCAAAATAAAAGAGGAAATGAAATCCAAAGTAAGTAAAAAAAAAAAAGGAAATAATAAAGGTCAGAGCTGAAATCAGTGACATAGGAAAGAAAAAATCATTGAAACCAAAAGCTGGTTCTTTGAGAAAGTCAAACAAAATTAATAAACCTCTAGTGAGACTGATCAAGAAAAAAAGAAAAAAGCCAAATTACCAGTATCGAAAATAAGAGAGATGACATTGTTACAGATTCTACAGATATTAAAGAGATAATAAGGGAATATTATGAACAACCTTATCCCAGTAAATTCAAAACAAAGGTGAAATAGGTGGGGAGTGGCGGCCCACACCTGTAATCCCAGCTCTTTGGCGGGCCAAGGTGGGAGGATAGCTTGAGGCCAGCCTGGGCAACATAGCGAGACCGTCTCTACAAAAAAATTTAAAAATTAGCCAGGTATGGTGGCATACACCTGTAGTCCCAGGTGGCATACACCTGTAGTCCCAGCTACTCAGGAGTCTGAGGCAGAAGGATCACTTGAACCCAGGAATTTGAGGTTACAGCGAGCTATTATCAGGCCACTGTACTCCAGCCAGGGTGACAGAGTGAGACCCTGTCTCTACAGAAAAAAAAAAAAAAAAGAAATGAACAAATTCCTTTAAAGACAATACCAAAGCCCATCCAAGAAAAAATAGGTAACCTGAATAGCTCTTTGTTATTAAATAAACTGAATTTCCAGTTAAAAGCTTTCTTATAAGGAAAACTCCAGGCCCAGATGACTTCACTGGTAAATTCTAACAAACTTTTAAGGAACAAATAATATTAATTCTACACAAACTCTTCCAAAAAAAATTGAATAGGAGAATACCTCTCAACTCATTCCATGAAGCCAGCATTACCCTGATACCAGACAAATATATAAGAAAACTAGACCAATATCCTTCGTAAAAATAGATGCAAAAGTTCTTAACAAAACCTTAGCTAACTGAATCCAACAATATATCAAAAGATACAAGTGTCTTTTTGATAAAACGACTTCTTTTCCTTTGGGCAGATACCCAGTAGTGGGATTGCTGGGTCAAATGGTAAATCCACATTTATTTCTTTGAGGAATCTCCATACTCGAATGTTTATTGCAGCACAATTCACAATCGCAAAGATGTGGAATCAACCTAAGTGCCCATCAATTCATGAGTGGATTAAGAAAATGTGGTGTGTATGTATACACACACACACACACGCACGCATATACATACCATGGAGTACTACTCAGCCATAAAAAGGAATGAAATAATGTCTTTTGCAGCAACTTGGATGGAACTGGAGACCATTATCCTAAGCGAAGTATCTCAGGAATGGAAAGACAAATACCACATCTGCTCTCTAATAATTGGGAGCTAATTGATGGGCACACACAGGCACAAAGATTTGTAAAGGTGATTGGAAATCAAGACAGGGGAGGGAGAAGGAGAGGAGGGGTAAAAACTTACCTATCAGGTACAATGAACACTATTCGGGTGATGGACACACTAAAAGCCCCAACATGAACATTATAAAAAGTATCCATGTAATAAAAACATTACTACCCTGTTAATATTTTCAAGTTTTAAAAAAGATAATAATACATCATGACCAAGTGAGATTTATCCCAGAAATTCAAGGTTGAATTAACATTTGAAAATCAACCAATGTAATTCACCATACCTCAATAGATACATAAAAAGCATTTGACAAAAATCCGATATCCACTACTGATAATAGCACTCAGCAAACTAAAAATAGAAGGGAATTTCCAAAAACCTGATAAAGGACATCTACAAAAAACCTACAATTAATGTTATTAATATATTTAATGGTGAAAGACTTAATGCTTTCCCTCCAAGATCAGGAAGAAGACAATGATGTCCACACTCACCACTTCTGTTTAACATTGTACTAGAATTTCTAGCCAGAGCAATAAAACAAGAAAAAGGAATGAAAGGCATCCTGATTGGAGAGGAACAAATATAACATTCTTTATTCTCAGATGACCAAATGACATGACTTGTCTATGTAGAAAATCAAAGGGAGGCGGGGCACAGTGGCTCACACCTATAATCCTAGCACTCTGGGAGGCCAAGGCGGGAGGATCACTTGAGGTCAGGAGTTCCAGACCAGACTGAGCAACAGCGAGACCCTGTCTCTAGAGAAAATTAGCCGGATGTGGTGGCACACGCGTGTAGTCCCAGCTACTCAGGATGCTGAGGCAGGAGGATCGCTTGAGCCCAGGAGTTTGAGGTTGCTGTGAGCTATGATGATGCCACAGCACTCTAGCCGGGGTGACAGAGTGAGAGAGACTCTGTCTCAATAAATAAGTAAATAAATAAATCCTAAAACTATAAAGCTTCTAGATGAAAACAAAGAAAATCTTTAGGGCCTTAAGTTAGGCAAAGATTTCTTAGATATGACACCAAAAGCACTTTCCATAAAAGAACATATTGGTAAATTGGGCTTCATCAAACTTAAAAACCACTGCTTTTAGAAAGCTGCCTTTAATAGAATTAAAAGAGAAATCACAGACTGGGAGAGAATTTCAAAATAGTTATGCTGAGCCAGAGAAAACAGAGTACATACTGTATAATTACAATTCCATGCACATAAAAATCCAGAAAATGAAAACTAATATAGAGAGTGAGAGAAAGCAGATCAGTGGTTGCCTGGGGGTTAGGATCAGGGAGGGACAGGAGGAAACTTTTGGGGGTGACAGATACATTCATTATCTTGAGGGTGGTGATAGTTTCAGATATGTATACACATGTCAAAACGAATCAAATTATACTCTTTAAATATGTGCAGTTTATTGTATGTCTATTATACATACATCAATAAAGCTATTAAAATCTTAAAAAGACTTCTTCGTCAGTTATGTCTTTGTGTCCCTAAGAACTGCTTTAAATTTCATTGGGGCAACAAACTGTCTGAAAAAGAAGTCAAGAAAACAATCTCACAATAGCATCAAAAACAAATTAATAAAATACTTAGAAATAAATTTAACCAAGGAGGCAAAAATTTGTACACTGAAAACTATAAAACTTTGATGAAAGAAATTGAAGAAGACACAAATAGATAGATATCCCATGTTCATGGATTGGAAGAATTAATATTGTTAAAATGTCCATACTACCCAAAACAATCTACAGATGTAATGCAATCTCTATCAAAATACCAATGGCATTTTCCCCAGAAGTAGAAAAAACAATCCTAAAATTCCTATGGAACCACAATAGACCCTGAATAGCCAAAGCAACCTTGAGCAAACAGAACAAAGCTGGAGGCATCATACTACCTGATTTCAAAATATACTAGAAAGCTATAGTAATTGAAATAACATGGTACTGGCATAAAAGTAGACACATAGACCAATGGAATAGAATATAAAGCCCAGAAATAAATCCACACACTTGTGGTCAATTGTTCTTTGACAAAGGTGCAATGAACACACAATGAGAAAAGGACAGTCTCTTCAATAAATGGTGCTGGGAAAACTGGAAATCCACATGCAGAAGAATGACATTAGACCCTTATTTCACACCATACACAACAATCAACTCAAAATGGATAAAGGACTTAAACATAAGACCTGAAACTTCTACTAGAAGGAAACATAAGGAAAATGCTTCTTGGCCTTGGTCTGGGCAATGATATTTTCGAAATGACCCCAAAAGCACAGGCAACAAAAGCAAAAATGGACAAATAGGATTGCAGCAAAGTAAAAAGCTTTTGCACAGCAAAGGAAGCAATCAACAGAGTGAAGAGACAAGCAGTGGAATGGGAGAAAATATTTGTAAGCCACACATCTGACAAGGGATTAATATCCAAAATATATAGGGAACTCAATAGCAAGAAAACAACCCAACTAAAAAATGAGCAAAGGACCTGAATAGACATTTCTCAAAAGAAGATATACAAATGGTCAACAGATATATGAAAAAATGCTCAACATTACTAATCATTAGGGAAATGCGAATTAAAACCACAATGAGATATCACCTCACACCTGTTAGAATGGCTATTATCAAAAAGACATAAGATGGCAAATGCGCGGTGGCTCACGCCTGTAATCCTAACACTCTGGGAGGCCGAGGCGGGAGGATCACTTGAGGTCAGGAATTTGAGACCAGCCTGAGCAAGAGCAAGACCCCGTCTCTACTAAAAATAGAAAGAAATTAGCTGGACAACTAAAAAATGTATAGAAAAAAATTAGCTGGGCATGGCAGCGCATGCCTGTAGTCCCAGCTACTCAGGAGGCTGAGGCAGGAGGATCACTTGACCCCAGCCAGGAGTTTGAGGTTGCTGTGAGCTAGGCTGATGCCATGTCACTCTGGCCTGGGCAACAGAGCAAGACTTTGTCTCCAAAAAAAAAGAACAAAGAGGGAAAAAATTCTCGTGAGAAGATTGTTTTTGTCTAAAAGGGAAATTCTGGGTTTTTTTTTTTTTTTTTTTTTGGTAACATAGAAGACTCCCCTTCTTTGTTTCCATATTTCAAGGATTAATGAGTGGTAGCTTTAAAATTCTTTAGATTGATAAAATTGTCAAGGGCCCAAGTTATTATCTAAGCCAGTTGTAATCTGTCTCCCTCCCCCAGCCCAGTGTGTTTGTCAAAATGGTTTTTATTATCTGTATATTCTTCCCTTCCCTCAAGAAGGAACATAATTAGCCTTTTACGACGATAATGTCATATTTGTCTGAAGCTGACTCCCTCGAAATTTTTTTGTTCGTCTTCCTGTCTTTTATCCCCTTGGGAAACTTTAAAGATTAACTTATCAAAAAAAACATTCAGTTATTATGTGTATACTCTAGGAATATCTAGTCCAGATAAACTGTCAAAAGTGTCTAAAAGAAGAAAAGAAAAGGTTGTTCAACTGTGTTTCTTTCCAGGGACACTGAGGAGTGTATTTACATAATAAATAGCCTTTGTTATAGTCATGAGAAAATAAGAAAAGAACTTCATGTCAAGATAAAGAAGAGCTTTTCACATGACTGGGAGTCTTTCAAAATTAGTTTACCATTTAACAATGTTGGCACAATATTTTGGTTTGTAGAAAATCAGGGTTTTTTTATTTAAATCTTATAAATTTCCTACACTGGTTTTTATGAGTTAAGTTACCACAGTTTCCGTAACTTCATGTATATATAAAAATATATATATGAGCAACTAAATGGGATAATAACAGATGTCTTTTTTAAAAGGTTTAATTTTATGAATTTTTAAAATTGCCAAAAATCATAAGGATTTAGTGTGGTAGCTAAAATTGAAATTTCCAGATCCTAACTAAATTTAAGGTCTTAGATAAAAGATTAAGTTCATTAATAATCTTTGGACCGGTCAGAAACTGACGGTTTCTAAGTAAGAAACAGAAAACGCTGAACAGTGAACATAATTTTTTTTCTTTTTCTAATTAATGCCCATGAGTTGGAGATAGAAGAACATAATTTTTTATTCTCATTTCCTAGAATGGCACTGTTCTTATCAACCATCAATTCAGGAAAAGTACAGAGAACTAATGGAATTCTGAAACCACAATCATCAAAGCTCTCAGAAACCCCTTGAACATCCATAGTCTAAAGTATTACCATTATGCTTGATAGCAGTAAGATCTGTCCCTTCTAGGATCCACAAATTATCACCTTCCGAGATAACGACAGGTTTCCCCTGCATTTGGAAAGTATTTCCAATCCTAGCTCCACCCTCTTACAAGCCCGTGACTAATTACTGCGGACAACTCCTACACTACCTCTAGCTTTATCACCAACAGGTGCAAGCTGCACTTTCAAAACACCCGCGTAAGCAGCCTCTGCAGGATCTCAAACCTCAGGGTTTGGTTTTTTGAAAAGACATCAAAGGAAAACTGGCCTGAGCCTCAGTGGAAAAGGCCTTACCGGGAACTGCTAGCAACTGACACAGCAATGAAACTCCAAGGCATTGAGGTTAAGTTCATGTTTCCCGACTTAAAAGCTGTACATCACTTTATCCAGACTACTGGATGTCCATTCCCTTGGGACACTTTAAACTGAGAATTCTTAGGAACCTTCCAGAAACTGCTGACGGCGGAAGTGGACAGCTTCAGCCCAAGGTTAATTTTCTGGCTCTTCCGCGAACCTTTTCTCTCCCTTCACACAACCACTCATCTCGCCTGTTGTTGTACTTGACATTCTCCAGTAACTGACTAAAAGGCTTCTCAGTATGTTTTCCCTATCTTCATCCTGTGGCTTTTGACCCCCTTATAGTCTGGTCTCACTTAAGAAAAAAAAAGAAAAAGCCCTCTGATGGGATTTTCTCAGACCATAGCTACTGCTCTGAATGTGACTCTTTACTGACAAAAATCTACTGGTTCTTCCTTAAACCCTCTGAAAGGTACATTTCCTTTTGTAGGCCCCTTTCTGGTTCTTAAGTTTCCCTGACATCATTGATCCCAAACTTTGGTCTCAAAAAAATTGTTCTTTCACCTCGGGTCAGTAGAATGCTCCCACTGAAATCATTACAACCCTACTGGCGAAACCTAGCCCATGAGGAATGGAAGCTAATGTTGGGGCGATGCCTGCTTACAATACTTTGTTCTCTTCAGAGACACTCCGGCCTGCTTTTCAGCAACTGTTGACTCCACTCAAGGCATCTGTCTATTTCAAGGAACGTATAATTAGCTCATGCGAAATGATACTTACCTTCCCAATAGAGTCTGTGCCCCAGTAGGGGTGCCATTTCTTATGTGGACATCAGACTTACATCCGCTTGCCACACACTAACTTACCCAGTATATTTGGGGGAATTGTTAGAGACTTCCAGATACTTCAAAGACCACCTCTCCTGTTGATCATGTTTTGCTGAAGAGGCAGGCACAAGCTAGTTTGGATAACTCCCAGGAAAAATAACTGACTCTCTTTATGCATGCTCTGTCAGCCACAGTTCCCACGATGTTGAAAAGGTAGTCCAAACCTTGTCTCTGACCCTAGCAGATGCCATAAATGACACGACTTCTGCTCTAGAAGGCCCACTCCCCCCTGCAAAAAAAAAAAAAAACCAGGTAAAATTCCTTAGCCAGTGTTGTCATGAGTAAGCTCCTAACCCTTGATTTCCTTTGGCTTGCCAAGGGGGAGTTTATGCTGTAGCAAACACTTCTTGCTGCACCTACATAAACACTACAGGTCAAAGAGTCTTTGATGAGGCTAAAAGAAAAAACCACCTAGATCTCTACAAAAGACAAGGTGAGCTTTGGGACATGTTCCCATTGCCTGGTCATGGAGGCTCCTGTCTTCAGGGTCTGTTATAAGGACTAATCATCATCTTGTTTCTGGTAATTGCCTGTGTTGCATTTGGCCAATGTATCCTGTCCAGAGTCTTAAAAGCCACTGCATAGCCGTTGTCACATCAGAGGATTCAACAAATCACCCTACAACAAAAGGAGCAGGGGAGACTACCCCTACTCCTAGTACAGACAACTTTCTTGGAGCTATCTCCAAATCAGCAAAATATTGGTAATGGGGAATATCAGAATCAATGGCATGACTTCACCTGATCTTGGATAAGGGGAGAGTGAGGGGTCAGGTGTGGTGGCACACACCTGTAATCCCAGCTACTCGGGAGGCTGAGGCGGCAGGATCGCTTGAGCCCAGGAGTTGGAGTGAGCTATGATCACACCACTGCACTCCAGCCTGGGCAACAGGGTGGGACCCCATCTCCTAAAAAAAAGAAAAAAAAGGAGAGGAGTGAGAAACAGTTGAAATGAACAATTTCAGAGATCACCAACATCAGACAGGGCTCCTCTGTGACCATGTTGGATCAAGACAAAAACAAGACCCATCATAGACATTGTCCAGATCACAAAATGACCAAACATCATCCTATCCTGGCTCACAGAGTGAGTGCTGCTTCTTTTTTTTTTTTTTTTTTTTGAGACGGAGTCTCACTCTGTTGCCCGGGCTAGAGTGAGTGCCGTGGCGTCAGCCTAGCTCACAGCAACCTCGAACTCCTGGGCTCAAGTGATCCTCCTGCCTCAGCCTCCCGAGTAGCTGGGACTACAAGCATGTGCCACCATGCCCGGCTAATTTTTTCTATATATTTTTAGTTGTCCAGATAATTTCTTTCTATTTTTTTTAGTAGAGATGGGGTCTTGCTCTTGCTCAGGCTAGTTTCAAACTCCTGAGCTCAAACAATCCACCCGCCTCGGCCTCCCAGAGTGCTAGGATTACAGGCGTGAGCCACCGCGCCCGGCCAAGTGCTGCTTCTTTATCAATCGCTCCATTCTCCTCGCCTTCTAGATAAGAATTAAAATACCCAATCATAGAATTACCCCTACTTCCTGACAGAATCCAATCCTTAGACTCTCCCCAGAATCCCCTAGTACAAGGCCAAATCCCACAATCGGTTCTTTCTAACACTGTGTTACTGAGATGTCCACGGTTCTCCATGGTGTGTGTTCTCCTCATTGCAAGGAGTCAGTGAACCCAGATTTGTTCAACTGGAGGTGATCTTTGAGTGAAGGGCATTTGTCTCATAATAAAAGATACAGGACGTACCTTCAGAGAGCTCATAATGTAGCAGGAGAGACAGATAAACCAACAGTTCTCAGTTATTGTGATGCGTAGTGTAATCGACAGGATATATAAGAGCAATAGGTCAGAGAGCCAGGTGGGTCGATGTCTCCTCCTTCCTGGTGCAGGAGACATTCAGCTGACTCTTAGGTAAGAATTAGCCCAGTGCAGAGGTAGGGCTTGCATTAGCGGTTGGAGAAAAGTGTTCTAGGCAGAGGGAATAGCAAGTTCAAAGGCAAGAAGCAGAGTATGTGGCTAGAACATGACAGAAGTCAAGAAGGGACTACCAGCAAGCTTGAAGGGCCTTGCATGCTCTTGGGGTCCATTGTGGGGTGTTATGACTAGGTTGTATTTTGCAAAGATTCAATAGCCACATATTGTGATCAAAGTTAACAAATCTACATTGTTTGCCTCCAGATGCTGAGGATACAGCATCACTTTTGTAGTACTGCCAAAAAGACATAACCTGAATCAACGATGAGGAAAAAAATCAAATAATCCCAAATCCTACATTCTGAGCTCCAAAAATGTCAATGTCTTGAAACAAAGAAAGGCTGAGAAGCTGTTCCAGATTAAAGGGCTCTAAATGCAGCTAAATGCAATGCTTTACCCTGGATTGGATTTGGAAACGCAATACTTTTTTTCCTTTTGTTACAAAGGACATTAGTGGGACAATTGGTGGAATGCAATTAGATAATACTGTATCAATGTTAATTGCCTGATTTTGATAATTGTGCTGTTGTTATAGAAGAGAATGTCCTCGTTTTCAAGATATGCACACTGAAGTACAGTTTTTAGAGGTAAAGGAACATCACGTTTGCAACTTACTCTCAAACTAGTCAGAAAAAAATTACATATGTAAATGAGAGAGAAGGATAAATAAAGCAAATGTGGTAAACTGTTAACATTTGGAGAATCTGGGTGAAGGGTAATGATGAATTTTTTTTTTTTTTGAGACAGGGTCTCACTCTGTCACCCAGGCTAGAGGGCAATAGCCAGATCACAGCTCGCTGCAGCCTCAAACTCCTGGGCTCAAGCGATCCTCCTGCCTCAGCCTCCCAAAGTGCTGGGATGACAGGCATGAGCCACTGCACCCAGCCTCTTTACATTATTTTTGCAACTTTTCTGTAAGACTGAAATTTTTTCTAAATAAAGGTATCCCTCCCTGCCAAAAAAAAAAAAAAAAAACATATGGTTGAAAACTTCTACGTGTCAGCACTGTGGTGGGCAGGGACATGAGGGTAATAAGACACATCCCCTGCCCTGCAGGACTCAACGATCTAGCAGGTCATTTTGGCAGCAGATCTGAAATAACCAAAGAGATGAGGCATGGCTTCCAGGAAGATGACAATAGTCTGGGCAAAGAAACAAGGAAGGCCTGAATGAATTAAGGCAGTGCCAACATGGTCAGAAGAACATCAAAGGGACAATTCTATGATCTGGTGACTAACTGAACTTGAGTTAGGGAGCAAGAGGAGTCTAGTGAGGTGTCAGAGCTTCTTGCACAGTTCATTGGTTGCACCAAGGTCCCATTCGCCAAGACAGAGTGCTTCGGAGGTTGGGGGAGAATAATTTGATTGATTTCGGACAGTTCAGTTGAGCTGCTGAGAGCATTGGATCTATAGGCCTGTAGCCCTGGGGAGAGATCTGGGCTGAGATACAGGTTAGAGAGTCGTCAGCATTGAGGAAGAACAGGAAGCCATGGGACAGAAAGAGACTTCTTAGAGAGAGGGTACGATTGAGCCCAACGTCTGGGGGTCAAAAATCTCACTCTTTTGCGCCACTCAAGAAAGCGTCCTTCCTGTTCTTATGTTTCTACTGATGATTTGGGCTGTCTGCTAGAGTTTTCCCAGCTGCACGTGTGGCTTTGGGAGTCTCCTCACTTTGCAGACTCGTGTTTTCCCATCTGCAAGTGGGGACATGGGAGAGTAGTTGTCTCAAGCACATCCCAGGGTGAAGGGAATCTAACTGAGGCCCTAAGTGCAAGTTATTCTAAGTTACTAACCTTGAACTTTGAGCTGAGGTTGCTCCAACCATGTTCTGCTTGCCTTGGGTTTTCGTGTGCCTTTGCATATTGATTTTTGGCCCTTCCTCTTTGGTGCATGAAAGGGTATTGGAATGACAAAATAATTGTGATTTGAGTGCACTAAGGGGTTTTAGGATAGTGGGGAATGCGAGGAATGGGGCACTAGATTGAGAGATATAAATAAAAAGGTGATACAGACCCTGGATTCCGTACATCCAATAAAATGCACAGATCTCAAGTGTGCCTCTGGGTGATTTCTACAGTACCTGCACCTGTGCAACTCGAACCTCCGCCAGGACAGAGCATTTCCATCACCCCAGAAAGTTCCCTCACTGCCCTTGGCAGTTACTCCCTGCTCCCAGCCCCCAGGGGCAAGTACCTCCCTCCCTTACTTTTTTATTTCTTTCTTTTTTTTAGATGCCTCTTCCCAGAAGAACCTCCTTTACTTTTTAAAAACATTTTAAACTTGTGGGTTATTTAGAGAAAGTCGGGATGGTCAGACGGCTGGACCAGACCCATTAGGCTCTAGGGGGAGAAGGAAGCTGAGTGCAGTTTAGGATCGTTTATTCCGTATGATTTGAAAATCAAATCAAACGAAGCCTTTCCTCTTCCCCCACCAAAAACGTTTTGCAAGAAAGAGATAGCCTCCAGCCATCAGGGCCTTGTCCACCGGGGTTAGGGTGGAGTTGTTTAACCGCATGGTTCTTTCCTTTTTAACCTGTTTGTGTCTCAGAACCCCATCCTAATCTCTCTGTTAGGCATTTTAACAACTATTTTTGGTTTAAGTAAGAGATAAACTTTAGATCATCGATCCAAACTCCAAAGCTGAGGTTCACTGGGCCCCAAGCCTCGACCCACCATCCCTGCCCCTGCCCGCGGTGGCTTTGCAAGATCCTTCCAGCCGCAGGAGAGGAGAGGGTCGCAGCGTGGGCTGGGTGCCAGTGGGTACCAGGCCGAGGCAATCCACCTGGCAAGCCACGTGTCCAGGGCGGGGCTTCTCCCCCCCTCCTCCCCCACCCCCGCCCCCGCGCTCGGCTGCCTGACCTTCGAGCGCAAGAGAAGTCCCCAGCCTGGTGAGTGCCCAGGTCAGGTCGGCCTCCCCGCCCCCTCCCTGGAGAGGAAAGGCCGAGTGACAGCAGAGCATGACCCACTCGGTCGGCCTGGTCTCGCGACCAGGGGCGGCCAGAAGGAGGCCGAATGCCCGGTCCCCAGCCGGGGACCCGCAGCCCGCTCGGCCTGGCTGCCCGTGAGCCCTCGGCAGAGGCCCGCGCCCGGGACGGGAACGAGGCGGGCTCAACCTCCAGCTTCCCGGTGCCTCGCAGTCGCTGTCGCCACCTGCCGAGGCCGCAGCGGCGCTACCAGATCGCGAGGAGGCCCCTCACCCGCACAGGTACTCCGGTCGCAGCGGGGACACGAGACGCCCCGTCCCCACTCCCGGCTGCCCAGGCAGAAATGGGACATTTGGCAGCCCCCGGCTTGCACGACGGAGCATGGGGTTAAAAGTCGCTATTGCAAAAGCCAAGCTTCTGATCTTGGGCCTTATCTAAGATTGATAGCACCAAGGCCTTTGGAGTCTGAGCCCAGTTTTAGCAGCCGCTGAGCATTCCAAATGCTACCAGCCCTGGGCAGTCAGTATTTGAGACAGGTTTGAGCTGTGTGGGTTTTTTTTAACGTGGTTTGTTGAAGGAAATATTAAACCAAAGATTATTTTCCTTCTTCCCTCCCTCTAGTCATTCGCCCACGCATGCGTGGGACCACTTGCTTCCAAGCAGATACACGGGATGCTCAGGAGGAAGGACCGGGATGGGAGCAGTTTTTATCTTCGCTGGAAACCTGCCTGCTCAGGGCGCAGTTTGCTAAAGAGAAAGGCGGCTTTTGAAAGTCGCCTGTCTTTCCTCTCCCACGTGGGATTCTTATCTGATTTTTTCTCCTTTTCTGATCATTGTTCTTGTTCTCAGAGTTCACTGGTCACAGTCTCTGGCCTAAAGTCCCAGCATAGAATGTTCCTTGCCCGCGGAGTTCCAGACTCCTTGCCAAACTGGCGCGGTGCCTGCCTAGGGAGCAAGAAATTGCGCGGGAGCCCAGCCCGGGGCTCTTCCTCCGCCTCTTCCCCTGGCTCAGTTTGAAAATGGACGATAGTTCTGATTCAGCGTATCGTCACCCAAGAGCATAGTTCTACAAATGCAGTTCAAAGAAATCAACCACACAGAGAATGAAATAAATAAATAATAAAATAAAAACGCAGTTCAGAAAAATGCACCTGAGAGCGGGGCTAGGTGGCTCAGGGCTGTCATCCTGGCACTCTGGGAGGCCCGGGCAGGAGGATCGCTTGAGCTCAGGAGTTCGAGACCAGCCTGAGCAAGAGCGAGACCCCGTCTCTAGTAAAAATATAAAAAATTGGCCAGACGTCGCAGCTACTCGGGAGGCTGAGGCAGGAGGATCGCTTGAGCCCAGGAGTTCGAGGCTGCTGTGAGCTAGGCCGACGCCATGGCAGCACTCTAGCCGGGTCGACAGAGCGAGACTTGAAAGAAAGAGAGAAAGAAAGATGAGGAAGGCCCTGGCCTCCAAACTGAACTGTCAGAGAAGGGAATTAAGAGCACCAACAGTTGGGAGGGGGGTGTGGCAGGAGAAGGCACCTGCAGACTCGCAGAGAGGCCACCAATGGGAGAGCTGCACGCCTCCCGACCCACGTTGGGGCCAAGGGTGCCGGCATAAAGGGCAGCCTTGCACTGTCCCCGCAGCCAGCTCTCCGAGGGTCACTAGCGCCAAGGTGTGGAGGTCAAAGTGTCACTTTTCTTTCTTTTTTAAAGGTAGCTTGGAAAGTCACCGGTAGGTTGACTGAGGATGTCTCATGTTCTCTCCTAGCTGCTGTTCCTTCTTTGGCATGGGTGTCTCTTCCTGCCACACTGCATGTCTTGTTCTGACTTGGGGGAAGTGTGTTCAGCCTTTCCAGTTCTAATCAAGTCGTCTGTCCCGAGACCTTGCCAGGGCCTTAAGGCAGGTGTTTTACTGAATTTGCTCCATGCGATTACATTTCGTTTTATCTCTGCTACTTTCAGTAGCTCTCCCTCGTGACGATGTCTTCCATCAAGATCGAATGTGTCTTGCCGGAGAACTGCCGGTGCGGTGAGTCTCCCGTATGGGAGGAAGCGTCCAACTCTCTGCTCTTCGTGGACATTCCTGCAAGAAAGGTCTGCCGGTGGAATACGCTCACCAAGCAACTGCAGCGAGTGACCGTGGGTAAGGACGCCGGCTGCGCTCAGATCTTCGCAGTCAGCCGCCTTTGCCCCGGGGAAGGGCGTCTGTCCTTCCTGGGGGCCCTTCTTGTTGAAGCATACTGAATATGCTTTGAAACGTTGGCGATTGTCACGCTCTCTGTGTGCACGCTCCATGTCCTCCCACTTTGACCCATGAGTAAATTCTGGGTGCTCAGTACTTTCCTCTTCCTCTTGGAGTGAGAGGCAACATTGCCAGTTTTATCAGGATGCCAAGGCACCGCAGTGTCTGTCTTTCCTTAACACCTTCAGATAACAGCCTGGAAAGTTACGGACCTGTTGTTTGCCTTGGGTCAGGCCAAGACCTTAATTTGCAAAAAAAAATAAAATAAAATAATGGGTATCTCCCTTCTTTGATCATAAAGAAGAGTTTTTGGACTTAAAAAGTATCATCCAGGACTATCTTTGTCCACCGCACACAACAGGATTCATGGCAGAATTTTATGTGTGTGTGAGTGCAGTTCCCTTTATGGCCCTATGAATTCCAGAGAAGGAGTTTATCACTTTAGGTGGCCCAAGGGAAGCTTGACATGATTGTGGAGAAAAAGTTTCTTGTTTTCATTGTGCTTATGGGAAAAAATACCAGGAATTCCTGTAACCTAGGGACTCTCTCTTTCTCCACCTAGAACTGGGGACCTCAAACTTTTTTTAATGAGAGGGAACAGCTTTTTTTTTTTTTTTGAGACAGAGTCTTGTTCTTGCCTCCCTGGGCTAGAGCGCAGTGGTGTCATCATAGCTCACAGCAACCTCAAACTCCTGGGCTCAAGCCATCTTCCTGCTTTAGCCTCCTGAGTAGCTAGGACTACAGGCATGTGCCACCGCACCTGGCTAAATTTTCTATTTTTAGTAGAGACGGGGTCTTGCTCTTGCTCAGGCTGGTATCGAACTCCTGACCTCAAGTGATCCTCCCACCTCGGCCTCCCAGAGTGCTGGGATTACAGGCATGAGCCACCTTGCCCCACCAGGAAAAGCTTTTTAATTCACCCAGAAATATGACTGTGGCTGGAGGCAAAGTGACTGTGACCTCTGAGGGCTGTGGTTTGACTCCTCTGCTTCCCCCACGAGACTAGAAGCTTCCAGCGGAGTTGGGTTTCATTCTCTCTATCCTCGCTGCCCAGGACAGCACACAGAGTTTGTGCTCAACAAATATACTCAGTCACGGAGCCTTCTCTACTCAACAGAAGGAAGAGAAGGAGCCCAGCTCTTTTGACAATGGCCACTGGGTCGCTGCTGCCTCCTAACTGCTGCTTTTGCCTCTACAGATGCCCCGGTCAGCTCTGTGGCCCTTCGCCAGTCAGGAGGCTATGTCGCCACCATCGGAACAAAGTTCTGCGCTTTGAACTGGGAAGATAGATCAATAGTTGCCCTGGCCACAGTGGATAAAGACAAGAAAAACAATCGATTCAATGACGGGAAGGTGGATCCCGCCGGGAGATACTTTGCTGGTATGATTTCTGTTTAGCGCCCACTTACTGAGCTTTGGAGGAAACGCTATGACTTAGAAAGTCCTCACTGCTGTGGTGGCAAAAGCGTTATTCACAACGGGTCTTGGGTTCTTTTATTTTATTGCCTGAATCACTTGTATCACTCAAAAGAAAAAAATCCTATGAGAAAATCTTCCTAGATATTCTTTTCAATTTCTGTCTTTAGCAGAGACCAAAATCTGTATGGCACTTTGGTGGTTTGAATGAGTTTTAAATCCAGAGGTTTTGTTGTTATTGATGTTCAAATTGGAAATAATTTCAAACTTACAGAACAAAGTAAGAATAGGACAAACACCACCTGTATAGTCTTTACGTAGATTCACCTGTTGTTAACACTTTCTTCTACTTGCTTTGTCCTTTGCTCTCTGTGTGTATCTAAACACATTTACCTCCAGGATTATTTGAGAATAGGTTGCAATGTCATGTGTCATTACCCCTAAAATACTGCGGTGTGAATTTCCCAAGAAAAAATGACAGATTCTTATGTGACCACAGTTACAGCGATCAACTTAAAGAAGTTTAACATACAATGATTTTATCTGATGTACTATCTCGATTCCAGTTTTGTCAATTGTCCAAACAAGGTTCTTTATACTGTTTTCCCCTTCAATACAGGATCTAGTCTAGGAGCGTGTGTCGCATTTAATTGTCACATCTCTTTAATATTTTTTAACCTGGAACATTTCCATAGCCTGCCTTTATTTTTTATGACATTGCCATTTGTAAGGAATATAATTCCACTCAACACCCCCCCTTTTTAAAAATAGAACATTCCTCCTTTTGTATTTGTCTGATGTCTCCTTGCAATTAGGTTGCTGTTGTGTGTTCTTGGCCAGACTACCACATAAGTAATGTTCTCAGGGGATCCCATTTGGAGGCACACGATGTCCTTCTGCCCCTCCCTGGTGATATTCACTTTGATCACCCACTTAAGGTCCTGTCAGGTTTCTCTGCTGCATAGTGATTATTTTTCATTGCAATTTATAAACAATTTGTGGAATTTATCAGTTGTATATTGCTGGATAACAAATTACCCTGAAACTTAGTGGCTTTAAAACAACAAATATTTGTTATCTCACATAGTTTCTGAAGGTCAAGAATCTGGGTGCGGCTTGGCTGAATGCTTCTAATTCAGGCCACCTCAGGAGGTCGTAGTCAGGCTATGGGCCAGGGCTGCAGCCTTGGAAGAGGCTGGACTCCCTGAAGGGGCCTGGAAGATCTGCTTCCAAGCTCACTCACCTAGGGGTTGGCAGGAGGCTTCGGTTCCTTACCACGTGGCCTCTCCCAGAGGCCACTCAGGACATGGCTTCCCCAGAGCTGGTGATAAACGAGAGCCCAAGATGGAAGCTACGGTCTTACTTTAACCAATCCTGGAAGTGACATACCATCACTTCTGCTGCATGCTATTGGTCACAGAGACAATGGCAGAGGGAAACTACATAAGGGTGTGAATACTGGAAGGCAGGGACCCTTAGGAGCTATCTTAGAGGCTGGCTACAATGTGGGGAGATACTGTAAATCCATGCAGATATCCTGGTCCTCATCAACATTCCTCCCTTAGGGTCTATGTTCATTGACAATTCTTGCCTGAACCAACCTTTAACTATGATGGTTGCGGAATGACTCACGTGCAGCTTGAAAAGGATTTTAACTACAGTTCGAAATTAGATAATGCATTTCACACATATTCCTCATTTCCCTCCCATTGTAATAACCCTCTAAGTTTGCTGAAGTTGATTCTCCATTTCTGCTGTTTCCACCTCCCCTCGCTGCCCCTCACCTTGTTGGCCATGCTGTCCTGGCTCCGTTCAAGTTCAACGTGGAAGGCAGGTGAGACCTGAGCAGCTGGCTGTAGACCGTTCTCCATCTTCCTGGACTTTACCCAACCATAGATATCATCCAAGACGGGTTGAAAGATTAAAGATAAGAATCCATCAGAAGCACTTCTGCCAGTAATTTCTGCAGGATAAAGAAATATGCTTAGATACTTCACCTCCTGATGAAATTGATTTTCTCTCTCTTATGGCTAGAAGTTTACAGTTCTGTGGTACTTTGTGAGACAAAAATGAAGATGTTCTCCAAGGCCTGACTTTTTAACCTGGAGGCTCTGAGCTGTCAGGAGACCCCTTAACATTGTAGGCATCATTGTGGGTGTACCTACTAGTGGCATGCATGTGACAGAAGCACCAGAGAACCTGTTTTTAGAGAGAGATCTTGGCTCTCAACAGGTGCTCAGAGGTGTCCCAGGCCCAGAAAAGGGTGGCATCATCTTATAATCTAGATAGAATCTCAAGGTGGTCATATCCTGAAGGTATCACCACACCCAAGGTCTGACCTGTCTGTACTTGCTACTAGATAATGAAGAATAAACCAGGACTCTCGGCCATTCTGTCCCACTAAGGACAAGCCCTTTCCAAGCAGCTGGGGATTCATGTCCATGTTCCAGGCATCTCCTTCTGTGAGGCGGATAGTGCAGAGGAATACTCAGGAAACAAACTCAACTGCCCCATAGCAGGAAACTGCTGAGAACATCCTTCTTCCCAGGGAGGGAGGATCTATCCTGTCTTGCTTGTTATTCAGGCTGCCCATTTTTAGTCCATTTTCCTCCTCTAATTCGATGTTCTTTCAGATGGAGTGTGAGAGAGCAGACGAGCTTTCCAGTTTCTTCATTATAGTCAAATTCTGCTCTGTCCCTGGAGATCACACTCAGGTTTCTCTAAGTGATGATCGAATAATGATTCCAATGACTGAAATATTCCACCTGCACTTCAGAAGAATGTGTATCTACTGTCGTTGGGTGGAGTGTTCCATAAATGTCAATTGGATCCAGTTGGTTGATGGTACTCAGTTCTTCTATGTCGTTGCTGATTTTTTGTCTACTTGAATCTATTGCCGACAGAGGGGTCGGATGTCTGTTTCTCCTTTCAGTTCTGACAACGTTTGCTTTGTGTATTTTGAAGCTCTGTTGCTAAGCACATACACATTTAGGATCACTATGTCTTCTTAGTGAGTTGACCACTTTCAATATGTAGTACTTCTCTTTGTCCCTGAAATCATTATCCCCCTGTATGTAATGTGTCATTTTTCTTTCATTGTTTTCAAGCATTTTTATTTGACTTGGGTTTTCAGCAATTTGATTATGATGTGCCTAGGTATGGGTTTCTTTGGGTTTATCCTGTTTTGGATTTGTTCAGCTTTTTGAATCAATAGTTTTATGCTTTCCACCAAACTTGAGGAGTTTTGAGCCATGTGATCTTCAAATAATTTTTTGACCCTGAACTCTTTCTTCTTCTCTAAAAACCCAATGACACATTAGCCCTTTTTTTTAGAGACAGGGTCTCACTATCTCACCCACACTGAAGTGCACTGGTGTGATAATAGCTCACTGTAACCTTGAACTCCTGGGCTCAGCCTCCCAAGTAGCTGGGGCTACAGGAATGTACCACCACGTCTGGCTGGCTAATTTTTTAATTTTTTGTAGAGATGGGGTTTCACTATGTTGCCCAGGCTGGTCTCAAACTCCTGGCCTAGAGCTATCCGCCCACCTTGGCCTCCCAAAGTGCTGGGATTATAGGTGTGAGCCACCGCGCTTGGCCACATTAGCCCTTTTGTTGTTGTCTCATGAATCCATGAGACTCTGGTCCTTTTTCTTCCAGTCTTTTTTCTCTCTGTTGTTCAGACTGGGTAATTTCTATCAATCTATCATTAGGTACACCACTGACTCTTTCCTCTGTTATCTCTATTCTGCTATTGAGTCCATTCAGTGAGTTTTTTCAGTTGTTTTATTTTTCAGTTCTAAAATTTTCATTTGATTATTCTTTATATCTTCTACTTCTTTGCTGCTATTTTCTGTTTTGAGTTTTGTTTCATGGCTGTTTGTGATTGCTTACTTGAGTGTTCTTTATAAGTGGTGTCTTGGTCTTTGTCAAATAATTCCAACATCTGTGCTGTCTTGTTTTTGGCATCTATTGATTATCTTGTCCTATGCAGGTTGAGATTTTCATGCTTCTTTGTGTTGCCAAGTAATTTGGGGTGGTGTCCTAGACATTTTGAATATTATGTTATGAGACCCTGAGTCTTATTTAAATCCTTTGAAGAATGCTGTTGTAGCTGTCTTAGTAGGAGATGTATTTGTTTAGGTTCAGGCCACAAATTCCAACCTGCTTTCTATTGGGTACTATTAGGATCTGTGCCACATGTGTGCCACCCAGTGGTCGGTCTGGGACCTAGAAAGAGTTCTGTCCATTAGCTCCACTCCCGTCCCTGTATCTTTGGTATGTGAGTTAGAATGCAATCCATGCCCAGGAGCCTACCCAGGACGAGCCTAGGAGATCATAAACGGCTTTATGGAGTTGCATTCCTGAGCAACTGCCTCTTCACTATGTCTCAGTACTTTCCAGTCTTCTGGAGCTTTCCTTTTCATTCCACCAGCCAGAAACCACTCGTCTCTATAATTGTGCTACCCCTGAGGCCAAGCAGCAGAAGGACAGAGAAAGAGAGAATATAAAAGCAACAGTGATGGGCTCCACCCTTTTGACCCCTGTCGTCGTTTCCTGTTGCCGTCCATTCCCTCTGCTGTCGCTACCCCTGCTGCAGAGTCGTCTGGAGAATCATGCATGAAAGAATGGGGAAAAAAGTGGGAAAAAATATGGTTAGATAGAATGAACAGTATGTAATAGCACAACAAAGTGACTAAAATCAGGAACAAGTTAGGGTATGCTTTAAAATAACTAAAGAGTGGAATTGGAATGTTCCTAACACAAAGCAATGATAAATCCCTGAGGCGATGGGTACCCCAATTCCCCTGATTTGATTAATACACATTGTATGCCTGTATCAAACATTACATGTACCCTATAAAGATATATAACTACTATGTACCCATAATAATTAAAAATCAAAAAAAAATTTTAGGCTGGGCGCGGTGGCTCACACCTGTAATTCTAGCACTGAGAGGCCGAGGCGGGAGGATCATTTGAGCTCAGGAGTTCGAGACCAGCCTGAGCAAGAGCGAGACCCCGTCTCTACTAAAAATAGAAAGAAATTAGCTGGACAACTAAAAATACATAGAAAAATTAGCCGGGCATGGTGGCGCATGCCTGTAGTCCCAGCTACTCGGGAGGCTGAGGCAGGAGGATCACTTGAGCCCAGGAGTTTGAGGTTGCTGTGAGCTAGGACGATGCCACGGCACTCTAGCCCGGGCAACAGAGTGAGACTCTGTCTCAAAAAAAAAAAAAAATTTAAAGGGGTAGAAAATAACCTGGGGATTTCCTCCACTCTCTGTAAGCTTCGAGAGTTTCCTTTTCTGCTCCTTGAGCCAGATCCAGAGGGTTTCTTTAGGATCTCCATCTGTGTGCAGCACAGAGCACACTTCCAGATTTCAGGTTGCATTGGCTTCAGGCCGGGAGATACCAGAGAAGAAAATGAAGAACTCATCACCAATTAGGTGGTATTAATATTTCAAACTCTGCTGTTCTTCCCTGAGCTGCCTGCTAACACTTGCTTTTCAGGGTTCTCAAATAGCTGCGCCAGACGTTTTATCCAGGGTTTCTAGTTGTGCTTGCAGTGGGCAGAAAATGAGGTTGGTGCATGTTTACTCTTTATCTGGAACCAGAACCTCTCGGCGCAGTTTTAATTTGCATTATAGGTAAGGTAGCTGTCATTTTTTTAAAATACAGGACCCAGATTGAGATTGTGTAGTTATTTCCTTGATTTAAGCACTGGAAAGGCTCCCTGGTGAGACAGGACGGCGTGGCGCGTGGGGCGCGGTGCCGCGGGGCAGAGCTCAGTGCGCTTTGGTTCCGCAGGCACCATGGCCGAGGAGACGGCCCCGGCGGTTCTGGAGCGGCACCAAGGGTCCCTGTACTCTCTCTTTCCCGACCACCAAGTGAAAAAGTACTTTGACCAGGTGGACATCTCCAATGGCTTGGATTGGTCCCTAGACCACAAGATCTTCTATTACATCGACAGCCTGTCCTACTCCGTGGATGCCTTTGACTATGACCTGCAGACAGGACAGATCTGTATGTACTTTCTCATTATTTTTCTCAATACTGCTGGTATTGTTTTCATATGTTTGTAACTGGTAAGGCACCTCTCCCTCAGCCCATGTGAAGAGGTCCTTCCTCCTCAAATAGAGAGCTTGCCAGTGACTTTATTCCAATATAGTAATGATGACACAGACTTGAGTGTTCTGCAGTCAAACCATGGCCCTCAACACAATTAACTATGGCCATAGTTGGCATAACGTGGATAGAGCCATAACCCTCTTCCTCGCCATCGTCACCAGAAAGGAGTTCACTGTAAAAGGGGTTCTGTTCCACCTTTTAGGATGGGCCTAAAAGCAAATAATACACAACAGAATGGGAGAAAAGAGCAGAAAATTCGAATTTGGGGTTGATATTCTTAATTTGTGCTGTAGTTAGCCATAGGCAAGTGCTGAGGGGCAAATTACCAACCTTTCAAAATGGAAAAGAAAAAAAAAAAGAAAAAAAAAGTAATTGCAGGTTGTCCAATCCATCAATGTACTTTAAATGAGCTATAGTTGGAAACTGGGAGGGAAGGAATTATCTAGAAGAATTTAGAAGGGAGTCCTTGAAACTGTTCCGTGAAAGATGCCAAACCAAAAGAGCAAAACTGATAATAAAAATGACTTGCAAAAAAGCACAAGACTCTCCACACAGGTTTCATCAGAGGCAAACTATTCCAGTACAGAAGTCTTGCTTTGAAATATGTAGCACTCTTTTTTTATGACTGTTTTTATCCATTTTCCCTACACGTAGTTTTAACATTTTTACATTATACCTCAATTTAATTACTGTAGTGACCTGGATTTTGTAGCACAAAATTCCTCTGGATTTTGATATTTGTTTTTTTGTACACTGTGGTTCCCCCCCTTAAGGCCAGCAAGTTCGTTTCTGAATGCCCCTCCTATCAGAAATAAGCTCTTCTAATATTTCGTCTTGATTTTGGAGCATTCAGTCAGGCAGGAAAAGAAACTCATATATCTTACTAGTTTTTGTGTATGAACTGTTCACATGGACCATTAAGTTGCCTTATAGATCTGGAGTTAATTAGTAGGCATTTTGGTAAGTAAACCAGCAAAGGTCTAACCACAGACCAACATGAATTTGAGATGGCTGCGTGGGGCCTCAGCTCAGGTCAGCCTCAAAAAAAAAAAAAAAAAAAAAAAACAAACTATTGATACTTTAGTAAGAATTCTGCTTTTCTTTTTTCTCTCCTCCTCTGAAGGCTTCAACAGATATGTCTGTACCCAAACAAAAGAGAGGGAACCCACTCCAAATCATGCAGTGAAAATCTTTTGTTCACAGGCCAGACACTAGATAAACCCAAGTCATCGGTGTTTATAATCAGCTTGGGAGCTCAGTGTTTGATGCTCAGTATTGAGAGGCCTGTCATTTTGTTGTTTTGTTTTTTGTTTTTGTTTTTCAACCATAGCCAACCGCAGAAGCGTTTACAAACTGGAGAAAGAAGAACAAATCCCAGACGGAATGTGCATCGATGTGGAGGGGAAGCTCTGGGTGGCCTGTTACAATGGAGGAAGAGTGATCCGTTTAGATCCAGAGACAGGTAGTCCCACGGCACGGTGAAAAATCATGTCTAGGAAACATGAGACACTAGGGACTGGGGAAACCTCATCGCTAATAAAGTGAGAGACAAATGCAGTGGTCTCAACTGAATGATTTCAGAAATAAAGGCCACAGCTACGGCCCCAAACTTACAGTCACAACTTCTTTTCCTATGGAGGTCTTTTTGCTCAAAATAAATTGTCAGGGAAGGTAGGTTAATTATTAAATATCTGGATGAATTCTGACCTCCACAGTCTTCTTAGAACTTCCCTATTGCTCTGCAAAGGGTCCAGATATGTTGCACGGGTTGGAAACTGCTAGAACTGAACTTTAAATAAAATATTTGGTGATCTAGGGAAAAGACTTCAAACGGTGAAGTTGCCTGTTGATAAAACAACTTCATGCTGCTTCGGAGGGAAGGATTACTCGGAAATGTATGTGACCTGTGCCCGGGATGGGTTGGACTCCGAGAGTCTTTTGAGGCAACCTAAAGCTGGTGGAATTTTCAAGGTGATACAGCTATTTCTTTTAATTTGGGGGCCGGGTGGGGAAATCTTGTGTTAAGTAACTGAGTGATTGGTACTTTTGCATACTTCCAAAACATAATTCTATTTAGCATGTTAAGCTCATTATACTAGACTTAAAACATTTTATCTAGATTTTCTAGACTGTAAGTTATATAAAGTTAATATGTTTAGCCTACTTTGAACAATACTTTAAATTTTTTTTTTTTTTTGCTTTAGTAATGTTTGTTGAAATTCTTCAAATCAGTAAAACAAGCTTGGAAAGCCAGTATTTGAAGCATGTTTATAAGATCACTTGATTGTTTTGATATCATAAGAATACTTTCAGGTTTTAACATTTTTTGCAACAGAACAAATGCTAATAAAAATTAGACCTTTTGAGCTTAAAAGAAATGTAGAAATGTAGAAAGCCCTTTTTTAACAGATGGTAGATGACAGAAATAAATTCAGGTTTAAATCCAAGTTAGTCGTAAATGGTTGCTAGCTGAATTATAATCTACATGAATGATTGGGTTGGATCATAAATACCTAATCAAGTAATTGCTTTTTACGATAGGGAATAAAACAAGGATAGTAGGTGGCTAAGTATATTATTATGAATCATAAACATGATTTTGAAGAATGCCTGTGAATTACCTTTTGCCAGAGTTTCTTTCTTTTCTGTTTTCAACAGATAACTGGTCTGGGGGTCAAAGGAATTGCCCCCTACCCCTACGCAGGGTGACAACAGGTCTGCTTTGCTGCCAGAAGAAGCTTTGAAGACAACTAGAGAATTCTGGGGCTATAATTTCAATCTACTTAGAAAGAAAAGTGAAGCAATCATATTATTAACAGGGTTAAAATTTTAATTAATTTACAATTTTTAAAAGGCAGAGGGCCTTTTTAACAAGAGGTGACGGGTGGTTTTGTTAACACACTATAAGGCTTTGGTAAAAGATACTATAGAAATGCAAAAATTGTTCAACTTCCAACCAGCTTCTCGATTCCTTGAAAATTGCTTTGTGGAGGGCGCATATATTTCTTCTTTATTCTGCATTTCATGCTATATACCTAAAGCTTCAAAAAAACTAATAAATAGTAACCTGGTAATGACCTATTACAATCATGGTCCTTTTTCTTTTCATCACAATCTTATAAAAATATATCATAATGCTAACCTACTTTGATATTGCACTTTCTACATGTTATTTTACAAACTGAAAATACTGCTGGAGGATGAGAAGCAAATACTCTGGCAAAATCAATGGTTCCAACTGCCACCTAGTGGACATAAAAGAAAATATATCACTTTGGGAAGAATAATTTTTTTATTTTTATTTATTTATTTATTTTTACACTCTTGCACTGCGGGTGGGACTGCAAATTAGGGAAGAATGTTTTTAAAATAGCTTTATTGAATTATAATTGGCATGTATATATATATATGTATATATATTTGAGACAGGGTCCCGCTCTATCACCCAGGCTAGAGTGCAGTGGCGTAGTCATAGCTCACTGAAACCTCAAACTCCTGGGTTTGAGCGATCCTCCTGCCTCAGCCTCCCAAGCATCTGGGACTACAGGCATGTGCCGCTGCACCCGGCTAGTTTTTTCCGTTTTTTCTAGAGCCAGGGTCTCGCTCTTGCTCAGATTGGTCTCTAACTCCTGGCCTCAAGCTATTCTTCCCGCCTCAGCCTCCCAGAGTGCTAGGATTACAGGCGTGAGCCACCTCGCCCGGCCTATTTATTTTTTAGAGACAGGGTCTCGCTCTGTTGCCCAGGCTGGTGCTCAGTGGGGCAATCATAGCTCACTATAACCTCGAATTCAAGCCATCCTCCTGCCTCAGCCTCTCAAATAGCTGGGATTATAGGTATGAGCCACTGTGCCCAGCCCTTTTGTGCATTAATTGATGTGATCATGTGATTTTCCTTCTTTAAACTGTTAGAATGATAGATTCTTATATTCCTGGGATAAACCCCCCTTGGTACATTATTTTTATATGTTGCTGGATTCAATTTCCCAATATTTTGTTGAGGATTTTTGCGTCTGTGTTCACAAAAGATATTGCTCTCTAGTTTTCTTTCTCTCTTTTTTTTTCATTTTTATTTTAACCCAGTCCAACATCAATTCCGAGCGGCCTCTAGTTTTCTTTAGTTCTACTGTCTTTGTCTGTGGTTGCTATCAGGGTAATCCCGGCCTTATAAAATGAGTTAAGAAAGTATCACCTCCTCTTCCATTGTCTGGAAAAGATAATGTATAATTATTGTTATTTATTCCCTACATATTTGGCAAAATTCACCAGTGAAACCATTTGAACCTGGAGATTTCTTTTTCAGAAAATTTTAACTTTCCTTAATAATTATAGGAACACTTGGGTTATCTATTTAATCTTGGTGATGTTTGATATTTGGCGGCTTTTGAGGAATTGATTCTTTCCATCTAAGTTGTCAAATTTATGTGTGTAGAGTTGTTCATAGTGTTTCCTTATTATCCTTTTAACAATGCCCGTGAGGTTTGTGGTGATATCCCTCTTTTCCTCTGATATTGGTTATTTATGTCTTCTTTTTTTTCTTTGTAAATCTTGTTAGAGGTTTGTCAGTTGTATTGATTTTTTTATTTCATTGATTTTTTCCTTTTATTTTTCAGTTGTCAGCCTCAGTGAAGTATCCTCTTATTTTTGTTATTTCCTCCTGCTTTATTTGGATTTATCTTGCTCTTTTTCTGGCTTTTTAAATTGGAATCTCGCATTATGGATTTGAGACATTTCTTCTTTTCTTTTTGTTTTTTTCTATAAAAGACATCATAAGAAGTATTTCTTCTCTAAAATAGCTTTTGATGCTAAAAATTTTCCTCTCAGTACTGCTTTTTCTGCAGCCCACAAAGTCTGAGATATTGTATTTTCATTTTTGTTAAGTTCAAAATATTTTCTAATTTCCTTGGAGACTTTTTCCTTGATCCATGGATTATTTAGAAGTGTGGTGTTTAATTTGCAAATGACTGGAGATCTTACTGTTGTCTTTTTGATATTAATTTGAGGTTTAATTCCATTATGGTCAGAGAGTATGTTTTCAATTTTTTGAAATTTATCGAACTCTGATTCATGACCCAGGTTATGTTTTGTCTTGCTAATGTGCTATGTGCACTTGAGAAAAATGTGTATTCTTCTGTTGTAAGGTGGAATGTTCTATAAATATCAGTTAGATTCAGTTGGTTGATGGCACTGTTCGGATATGCTATATCCTTCCTGAGCTTCTGTCTACTATTACTAAGGAAGGAGTGTTGAAATCTCTAACTGCAATTTTGGATTTGTCTATTTCTCTATTCAGTACTGACAGTTTTTGTTCGTGTATTTTGGAACTCTGTTGTTAGCTGCATACACCTTTAGAATTGTATGTCTTCGTGGTAAACTTACTCCTTTTTGTTTTTTGTTTGTTTGTTTGTTTGTGACAGAGTCTCACTCTGTTGCCCGGGCTAGAGTGCTGTGGCATCAGCCTAGCTCACAGCAACCTCCAACTCCTGGGCTCAAGCGATCCTCCTGCCTCAGCCTCCCGAGTGCTGGGACTACAGGTGCTCACCACCACCCCCGGCTAATTTTTTATATGTTTTTAGTAGAGACGGAGTCTTGCTCTTGCTCAGGCTGGTCTCGAACTCCTAGGTTCAAGCAATCCTCCCACCTCGGCCTCCTAGAGTGCTAGGATTACAGGCATGAGCCACGGGGCCCGGCTGACCCTTTTTCAATAGTAATGTCTCTATTTATCCCTGCTAATCTTTTTTGCTCTAGAGTCTAATTGGGGGCTGGCTGCAGTGGCTCACACCTGTAATCCTGCAGAGAAGTGGAAAGGGAAGTGGACACACGCGAAGAAACCAAACACAAGAGGCAACCTCACCTTATAACAGCCCACTCTGGGGGGAACTAATCCATTCCCAAGAGAAATAATCCACTAGAACTAACGCAGTCTCACAAGAAAGACATTACTGTATCTTAACAACCTCTTAAAGGCACCATCTCTACAGAGATTCAACTGATTAAAAAAAAAGGCACAATCTCCCAACATTGCTGCACTAGGAATTAAAGTTCCATTGTGAGTTTCGGTGGGGACACTCAAAGATAGCACTGGCCTTCATGGTTTCTGATGAGAAATCCGTAGTCATTAAAATCATTGTTCCACTACAGGTAATGAATCATTTTCTCTCACTGCTTTTAAGATTTTTTATTTGTCTTTAGTTTTCAGCAATTTGATTATGATGTGTCTCGATATGGATTTCTTTGGCTTTGGCTTTATCCTGTTTGGGATTTGCTCAATATCCCTGTTTGGGATAGCTTCTTAAATCCATAGGTTTATGTCTTTGCCTAACTTGGGAAGTTTGGGACCATAATTTCTTTTCTTTTCTCTTTTTTTTTTTTTCCTTCTTTTTTTGAGACAGAGTCTTGCTCTGTCGCCTGGGCTAGAGTGCCATGGCATCAGCCTAGCTCACAGCAACCTCAAACTCCTGAGCACAAACGATCCTCCTGCCTCAGCCTCCCGAGTAGCTGGGACTACAGGCGTGCGCCACCACGCCTGGCTAACTTTTTCTATTTTTAGTAGAGATGGGGTCTCGCTCTTGCTCAGGCTGGTCTCGAACTCCTGACCTCAAGCAATCCTCCTGCCTTGGCTGCCCAGGGTGCTAAGATTACAGGCATGAGCCACCACGCCCAGCCCCATTATTTCTTCAAATACTTTTTCTGCCCCACAATTCTCTCTTTCTGGGACTCCAGTGACTCAAATATTAGACTTTTTGTTGTTGCTCCACAGGTTCCTGAGGTTGTTGTTGTTTTTCAATTTTTCTCTCTCTGTTTTTCCAGTTGGGTAATTTTTATTGATATATCTTCAAATTCACTGGCTCTTCCCTCTGTCATCTTTATTCTGCTATTGAGTCTATCCAGTGATTTTTTAAAAATTTTTATCTTTCAGCTCTAAAATTTCCATTTACTCTTCGTCTTCCCTTTTCTATTTCAATACTTTTCATGTTAATATTTGTTTCAAGGATTTTCATAATTGCTCGTTCAATCATTTTTATAATAGCCACTTTATAGTGCTTATCAGATAATCCCAACATCATATCATGTCATTCTGGGCATCTCTTGGTTGTCTTTCCCCATTTGAATTTAGCATTTCATTGTTCTTTGCATGCTGAGAAATTTTGGGTTGTATCCTGGACATTTTAAATATTACAAAATGACACTCTGGGTCTTGCTTAAAACATATGAAGAATGTTGATGTATTTGTTTTAGCAGGCAATCTATATGGTTACATTCAGGCCACAGGTTCCATCCTATCTTCTGTGGGTGTAGTTTCAATGTCGCTCAGTTTTCACAGGCTTAACAGTGTTACCTGGGTCTGTCCCATGTGTACCATGCAGCGGTTAGTCTGGGACTTGGACAGAGGTCTAGCGTTGGTCAGTTCTCAGTCTTTGGTATGTAAATCAGGATCCAATCTGTGCACATGCAGGTCAGGAACTGGAAAAAGTGACACCATAAAGTTGTTTATGAATGCCTGGGCTCAAACTCAACCTACAAAGGTCTTTTTATTGGAGCTCTCTAGGGAACACGGTGGATAGGAAGCCCCAGGCTGGCGTCCTCCTGCCCACCTCCAATCCTCACTACAGACCACTGGTTGTCTTATATCTACTGGGTTCTTTCCCATCCCCATTTCTCAACTGATGGAGTTTGGAGAGCAACAGGGCTGGCACAGGGAGGTTCCCAGGGCTCCAAAGAGGATATAGAGGCCTTTATCGTGGACCCTCAGAGAACCAGGCATGATCTGAAGCCTAAAATAGGGCACCTCCCCCTCCAATATAGCTGGCCAGGCTCCTAATCCGTCACTTCCAGCGCATTTCTCAATCCAGGTAGGCGGGAGAGTAGTGGAATGGCTGAGGAGCTCCAGGGGCTGTGGTGGAGAGTTCTGAGAACTCTGAGGGGGGGATCTCCAGGGATTTCAAGTGATCCTAAGACCGCAGTGGTGCTCTCCTGCCCTCTCTGAGTCCCCTGGGTCTGGGAACTCAAGCTAGGGGGACACAGGCTCCAGCCCCATTCCCCAGTGGCATAAGCCTCCCCCATGACAAACATAAAACACCCTGCACTATCTGAGTTTTTTCTGGCCAATTGCCTATATAGCTATCGAGCCAACCAAACTTCTAAAAAGAACATCTGGTTGACAGTGAATCAAGATATCTGGTCACCCTGTGAACTGAGACTTAAGGTCAACTCCCAAATCAGAACATCTTGTCAAACCACAAAGCAGGCCATCTGGTTGATGTGACTTACCAGAAGGCAATCTGCCACAGTTCCTGGGGGGTCCCTGCACATTCTTAGGCGTGCCAAGAATGCAAGGCTCTGACCATTCTTTACATGGGCCACTTCTCAGTGAGCTCCCTTGAGGAATGAGGTAACATCTCCATCCACACAGAAAGCAAGCTTGTTACTGCTCATTATAAAACCAACGAATCCCCACACTCAGCGCTCCTTTCCTGTAACACAGCCCAGGCATGTGCAGGCAGCATTTGGAGCCCCCTGCATTACTTCCTTGAGACCCAGGGGGCTGGGGGCTGGAGAACCAGTCCAAACGTCATGCTGTATACTCCAGCTACTGCTTTCACTGGAAATAGTAAAGTCCTTCATGGCTGACTGAAGAGTCTCATGTCTTCTGCTTGCATCCACGAAACAGGATAGATTATTAGCCTGCAAGTAGGGTAAAATCTCAGACCTTTTATAGTTCGGGACATTGATCCTCACCCATCAGACATTGAGTCCAAGGTCCTCAGGCCAGGCGTTAACACCAGACTCCTCATACCAGGCACTAAGTCCGTCTTCCCCCTGCCAGATTCCAACTCCCAACCTAGGCTGCCAACTACTACTTCCCCAATTCCCCCTCCAGAGGCTGACTCCACACTAATGGCTCTAGAGCCTAAGTCCCCCTTTTGCTACCAAGACTGAGTCCTGACCTCTCCTGCCAGAAATCAAATCAGGGTCTCTGCCTACAGAGGATAAGTCCCAACTTATGCCACCAGCACTAGGTTCCCAGATTCTCCCTCCAGGGGCCAAATCTCTTTTCCCCCCTCTAGATGCTAAGTCCTGATTTTTCAGCTCCAGAGTCTAAGTTCCCCACTTCACAGTCCTGAGATGAAGTCTCTAATTTTCTCTGCAGTGGCTAAGTCCCAACTTTCACAAGCAGTCACTGAAACTGTCTAACCACCCAACCTCACCCTGGGCATGTTATGACCCCATTTCTCAGGCAGGAGAAAAAGAGGGGGACTGGAGAGGTAGCCCTGGAGACTGTCACAGAGGTTGCAGAGTCCTTTTGGAACAGACCCTAGAGAAAGCAGGAACAAACCTCTGTGTCTGGTTCATCTTTATTTATTTATTTTTCGAGACAGCATCTCACTCCATCACCCAGGATGGAATGCAGTGGAGCAATCATAACTCACTGCAGCCTCCAATTCCTGGCCTCAAGCGATCCTCCCTCCTCAGCCTCCCAAAGTGCTAGGATTACAGGCGTGAGCCACCGCACCTGGCCGGGCTGGTCTTTAGATTAAAAACCCAGGCACCTGGCGGCCCCATTTCTTGTTTAGAGAAGTTTGGAGAACAGCAAGACCGACATGGGAAAACCCCAGGGGTCAACACCAAGGGTGTAGAGGCCTTTTTAGGAAGGGCCCACTGAGAATAAAGGCAAACCCAAACACCAGCACGTGTTCCCACAACAGAGTTAGCCGGACATGCAAACTGAGCCTGGGCACTTGGGGGCCCCATCTCTTGGGCAGGGAGGGAAAGATTTGGGGAGAATGGCACAGATCAGGGGTTCATGGCAAGTGCAGTGGCCTTTCAGGAGGGGCACTATAGGAACCGGGGGGATCTGAAACCCCCCTTCCCACTCCATGCAGCCAGCTGGCCTTCCAATAACTACTAGGGACTTTTATCCCAATGTATCATGTGGAGGAGATTGACGAGTGGTGCAATCCCGTGGGATGACCCCAGGGGCCAATGTGAAGGATGCAGAAAGCTTTCAGGGAGAACTTCTGTTGAACAAGGGCTATTTGAAACTCCCTGTGAGCTCCACCCTCTTCAGCCATCTGGCCACCTGACATTGTCCTGGTCACTCTCTGCTGCCATGGTCTAGAAGGTTGATCAACTTCCTCAGCCCCCAGGGGCCTTCACACAGGGTGAAGAAGCCTTTCTGGAGATCCCCTTTAGGTACCAAGCTCTAGCAAAGACCGAGAGCAAGCACCTCGCATCTCAGGAGGCTAATGGTTTGACCTGGCCTCATGGCTTTCCAGCTCCAATTCTCAGTAGGTGAGGTTGGAGAGAAGTAGGACAGGCTTGTTGTTCCTTTGGAGGCTTCCATGGAGGATAGGAGGGTAGGCTTGCTGGGTCCCCAGGCTCCTTCCTCTGCAACTGATGGGACCAGCACCGGCGGCCTCTGGGGCCTCTGCAGAATGTACAGAGGCCTTTTGGAGGGATGGCCCGACATCCAGGGCTGGTCCCTATCTCCAGACCAACTGCTCCAACTGCAGCAGGTTAACCATGCTGCTTCAACCCAGTGACTTCCCAGCCTCGGCCCTCAGCCGGGAGAAATCAGATAGCACCTGGAATGATTTAATGAGTCCCTGAGGGGCTCTGCAGTGAAGAAAGAAGCCTTTTGGGGGGGATTATAGTAGACCAGGGGGCCATCTACAGCCCCACACTGTGGTCCCCTATCTACAGATAGCTAGCTGTCTGACATAGTCCTGGTTGACCTGCAACCTACATTCTTAACCTGGGGAGGTCAGGGAGGAATGGAACCAGCACCAGAAGGCCCCAGGGACCTGTGCAGAGGGTGCAGAGGCTGTTTGTGAGGAACATCTCTAGGAAGTCCATGGAGGCCAACATAACACAGAGGGTTCAGAGGCCTTTCAGAAGAGGTCTTCCATGGAACTGGGGTGATCCAAATCCCCAGGATATGCCCCCCCAATCCCCACTGTAGCCAACTAGTTAACCAACCTCAAGTAGGGAACCCCAGCCTTATTTCTAAGCCTTACCTAATCCTGACTCTGATCCTGAAATCAAACAATTGAACATTGACCTCAACTAAACGTAACCCTAACACTGACCCTGGCCATGAACCTGACCCTCACACTAATCACAACCCTAAACCTGATTCTAAGTCTGACTATAAACCTTAACCTTGAAGCTAACTGTAAACTAGATCCTAAACATTACCTGATCATAACCTTGACTCTGACCCTAGCCCCTAACCTAACCCCAAACTTGATCATCTTTTTATTTCAGAATTTTATGGGGGTACACATGTTTTTGTTACATAATTTGCTTTCATACAGTTTGAGTGAAAGTTATAGGTGTTCCCTTCACCCAGATAGTGTACATTGTACCCATTAGGTGTGAATTTACCCTTCCCCTCTTCCCCCCCTCCCACCTACTTGATTGCCCTTGAGTTTTACTTGCATATGTGCACATAAGTGTTGATCGATTAGTTCTAATTTAATACTGAGTACATGTGTTATTTGCTTTTCCATTCTTGTGATACTTCATCAAGGACACAATCAACAGAGTAAATAGGCAACCTACAGAATGGGAGAAAATATTTGCATGCTATACATCTGGTAAAGGGCTGATAACCAGAATCTACAAAGAACTCAAGCAAATCAGCAAGAAAAAAAATCAAACAACCCCATTAAAAAGTGGGCAAAAGACATGAACAGAATCTTCTCAAAATAAGATAGACTAATGGCCAACAAACACATGAAAAAATGCTCAACGTCCCTAATCATCAAGGAAATGCAAATCAAAACCACAATGAGGTATCACCTAACTCCAGTGAGAATGGCTGTTATCAAAAAGTCCCAAAACTACAGATGCTGGTGAAGATGCCAAGAAAAGTACACTTACACACTGTTGATGGGACTGCAAACTAGTACAACCTCAATGGAAATAGGGAGATACCTCGAAGAACTAAAAGAAGACCTACCATTTGATCCAGCAATCCCACTACTAGGTACTCACCTAAAGGAAAAAAAGACATTTTATTAAAAATGTTTATAGCAGCACGATTCACAATTGCAAATATGTGGAATCAACCCAAATGCCCATCAATACATGAGTGGATTAATAAAATGTGGTATATGTATACCATGGAGCACTACTCAGCCATAAAAAAATGGTGATCTAGTATCGTTTGTAACAACCAAACTTGATCTTTACCCTAAACATATCCCTAACCATGAACCTGACCCTGGCCTAAACCTAACCAGAACACTGACCATAACCCAGAACCTGAACTAACCCTAATCCTGACCCTGATGCTAACACTAAATATAACCCTAACCTTGACCCTGACAATGAACTTGACTCATCCTGACATTGATTCTGAAATTAATTTTCACTCTAACTCTGACCACAAACCTGACTCTGACCTAACCCTTATCATGAAATTAACTGTTTCCCTAATCCTGACCCTTACCTTGCTCCTAAACCTCACCAATAACCCTGATACTAACATCACCCCTTAACCTACCCTTAGTGCTGACTTTGTAGGAAAATGTGTTGTTCTGATCTTATTTTCACATATACTGTTTATAAGATTTTCTCTGATTAGCCATAAGAAGTTACTTTTGAGAAGAACGTATTTTTTTGATGTGGTTTTCACTGAGCTTGTCCTCACAAGTACTGCTGAGTTTCATCTAAATTTATAAGAAGTTACTTTGGAAGAACATGTGATTCTGAGCACATTTTTACTTATAATGCTTAGATTAATCTAGATTTGCTATAACTTTCAGGAATTAGTTTCCTTGGCAAAGAATGTGAGGTTCTGAGCTTATTTTAAAACGTGCTGCTTCTTTTCATCTTGTTTCACCCTAACTCACAACAGGAAATTACTTTTGAGAAGAATATGTCATTCTAAACTTGTTTTCACTTATATTGCTTAATTTCACCTAGAGTTGCACTAAATCACATGCAGTGATTTTTTATATGTAATTCAGTGCTTTTTTTGTACAGACACAGCTTAGTTTCATCTTCATTTACTGTAACTCTCCAGAAGATATTCCTTTTGAGAAAAATTTGTAATTCTGAATATGTTTTCAAATAAAGCTCTTAGTTCTACCTAGGTTTACTTTAACTCACTCTCTCTCTCTCCAAGGAATGAGAGATGGGAAAAACAAAAGGGCTGAGGACTGATGGTTCCCCCAGTTTACTGCCTTGAGAAGGTGTTAAGGCCATGGCATGGGGTGGGAGAACTGAGGTGGAGCCCACCTGACTCCCTGAGTTGAGGATTTTGAGCCGAGACTCCCAGAAGATCAAAATAGCTACAGTTGACAGAACAGAGTACCAGAGAGCCAAAATCTGCACAGAGAGTGTGATGGTTAATTTTATGTGTCAACTTGGCTAGGCCCTGGTACCCAGATATTTGGTCAAACATTATTGTAGATGTTTCTGTGAAGGTATTAATATTTTATAGATTAAATTAACATTTAATCAGTAGACTTTGAGTAAAACAGATTACCCTCCGTAATGCACATGGGCCTCATCTAATCAGTTGAAGGCCTTAATAGAAAAAGACTGATCCCCCCAGAAGAGGGAATTCTGCCAACAGACTGTCTTCAGACTCAAACTGTAGCATCAACTCTAGCATCAACCCTGACTAATACAGACAGAGAACCCTGGAGATCTGAAGAGAGTACCCTTGTGCATTGGGAAGAATACCGATCAGTGGATATATGTTAGGAAACTACCTGAGGCCAGGGGAAAAACATCTGAAAGGATTAGAGGGAACAGCGGCTGATGCTCGCATGGAGTCAGTAACAGTGCCTGTCCTCACCACTCAGACTGGAAAAAACACAATTCATGAGGCACTGGGTAGAATAATTAGCCCTAGACTGAGCACTGCTCAGGACCCTATCTAATAAATCATAAAGCAAGACCTGAAAGGACAAAAATGTTTCCAAGTAAACTTAACTGCATCCCAGAACAAAGTCCAAGAAGATTTATAGGAATATAAAAATATCTAGCACCCAACAAGAAAAAATTCACAATGTCTGGCATCCAATTGAAGCTTACCAGTCATGTAACAAGACAGGAAAACAGGAAGACAACAACCAATCAATCATAACCAACCCAGATTCGATATATATATTAGAATTAGCAGAGGAGGACATTAAAAGGTATTATAACTGTGTTCCACAAGTTCAAAAGAGTTCAACAAGAGATACAGAAGATATAAAAAGGACCCAGTGGAGCAACATCTTTAAAGGAATGAATTTTTAAAAAACTGTCAACCTAGAATTCTATACCTGGAAAAAATATCTTCAGAATTGAAGGTGAAATAAAGACTTTTCACATATTCAAAAGCTGAAAGAATTCGTAAACAGAAGATCCACACTATAAGAAATGTTAACAGAAATGTGTCAGACAAAAGCAAAATTATTCCAGTTGTAAATACAATACAAATCTATACAAAGGAATGAAGAGCACCAGAAATGGTAATTACATGGGTGTTAAATATATAGCTTTTTTCTATTTTTTAAATATATTTAAAATATAATTGACTGCTTACACAAAAAATGTAGGAGGGAGGAGGGTTAAAAAATGTATTATGGGGTTTATAACATATGTAAAAGTAGAATGCATTAAATTATAACATAAAGGCCAGAAGGAAAGAGTAGCTGGGCTATAGGCACCACCACTCCCAACTAATTTTTCTAATTTTTACAGAGACGAGGTCTTGCTCTTGCTCAGGCTCCGAAATCCTTTTGACCGTTTTTGAGGGGGCCATTTCAATGCTCAACATTATCAGATACCTGCCGATGGTGGGAGCATGGAATGTGTATTGAACTCTTAGACTACTGGCCCATTGCTGGGCGGCCTTTGCAACAAATGACTGCGAATGATCTGTGTCCAAAACCTAGTCCTTAACTTTGTGCCCAGTCTATGATGGTGGATGCATTGCCATGTTCAGGGGACAATGGCAGTGATCTGGAGTGCAGGCTCCATTGGCTGCTTGATACCAGCTGGTTTCATCAGAGAACAGGCCCTTACTATGTGTGTCTACATGGGTGACCCAGGCTGACCTCAACTGCTAACCATCCATTACCGATATTACTGATCCCCACGGAACCCCACTCTCTCACCCCAGAGAGCCTCTGTCAGAAACACCCCCCATCGTATCAGCCTCATTATAGAACCAAAATTAATAATAACGAACACCTCCCATCATAACCTCACAGGCCCTAAAACCTCAAGTCAAGTTCAATCCTAGGCCAACTCCCCACCCCTAAGACTGGCTTTTCTGTAGCTCCTCTTTTATCACAGGTACAGCGAGGCCACCATTTCTGTACAGCATGGGAAAGCTAAACTGCTCTTAAGCTTTGATTTCCAAACTTTTTAAAGCATCATAAGCCTTTTTAAAAACAGATAAGTGGGGTGGGGGGCCCATCGGTGGAATTTGGATTTCCTCTTTAAGGAAAACGAGTGTCAGTCGAGGACAAGACCCCCTCTTTTCTGCACTCTGTCGCCCCGCCCCCGGCTCAAGAAGACATGCTTATTAGATGATAAGTGGGTCAGTCAAAGCAAGAACCCACCCTCTACCGCTAAAAGACACGTGCTACTCAAGGGCCCCTGGATCAGACGTTCTCACTGGTTGGAAAGACCATCAATCAAGTCCCCATCCCCGCCCCCTCCGCGCAGAAGAATGGGGAAGTCCCAACCTTATGCTCGCAGTCAGGCAGGCCTGTCAATCAGCCCTGTCCCCCAGCTCCGCACGCCCCGGCGCGTCAGACTGAGCTCTCCACTGGTCCGCCCGCCGCCGTGCTCTTCGCGCAGTAGCGCCGGCTCACTAAAGGTGTCAAAGCTGTTCCAAGAACAGTTGATTAACCCAAAGGCTGTCTCTCGTCCACGGATCTGTCACACCTGGCTCTGCCTCTTCCCGGACGTCTTTAGGCACAGAGACTGGCGGGTCCAGAAAGAGGCTCTGAGCGCATCCCAGCTTCTCTCTGCTGGTCCTTGTCAGGTGTCTTGTTCTGTGCCCAGTGTCATCCGGGAAGGGAGGCAGTGGGGCACTGTGAGTGCGCGGGGTTGGGGGGCAGGGGGTTCCTCAGTCTTTGCCCAGCCGCAGTACGGGAAAACGAAAACCTTGGGACGGATCCAAAACACTTTTTAAGATTAACTGAACGCGCTGCTGTTTTGGTTTTCTCCTGTAACGCTTAGGGAGTGCCTTTCATCCAGACCGCCCGGGTTGAGTGACAGTATGGTAAATGTCACTGTGTGTGTGTGTGTGTGTGTGTGTGTCCGCACGCGGCGCGTGCGATTTTTTAAAATATATATTTAAATTTGATGAATCAAAAGCCTTTTTAAAGGTCAGATCCCAAACCGACCCCTCTGCGCTTATTTTTTCGAAATGAAAGCTTCCACAAAGAAGCCACGTTTGTAGGGCGAGTGGAAGTTTTTGGTAAAGAGAGAAAGCGGATTCCGGGTGAGGACAACAGTGGCCCCCAGAGGTCGCTATGACTTAAGAGTCTTGGCGGAGGACCGGGCGTGGTGGCTCGCGCCTGTAATCCTAGCACTCTGGGAAGCCGAGGCGGGCGGATTGTTTGAGCTCAGGAGTTCGAGACCAGCCTGAGCAAGAGCGAGACCCCGTCTCTACTAAAAATGGTAAGAAATTAATCGGACAACTAAAAATATATAGAAAAAATTATCCAGGCATGGTGGCGCATGCCTGTAGTCCCAGCTACTCGGGAGACCGAGGCAGGAGGATCGCTTGAGCCCAGGAGTTTGAGGTTGCTGTGAGCTAGGCTGATGCCACGGCACTCACTCTAGCCCGGGCACCAGAGTGAGACTCTGTCTCAATAAAAAAAAAAAAAAAAAAGAGTCTTGGCGGAAGCACAGGCTGGGAAGTGCGAGCAGAGAGTGTTTTTCATTTAGGTGGCAACTGTTCGAATACCTAATTCGGAAAGGCGCAAAGGTTGCTGTGCCCTTGTTTTTAATATTTTGGCTTTTTAATTTTTATTTTCATTTAGTTT
This sequence comes from Indri indri, assembly GCA_004363605.1. Lineage (NCBI taxonomy): Eukaryota > Metazoa > Chordata > Mammalia > Primates > Indriidae > Indri > Indri indri. Next base: position 41,993 of record RJWJ010001001.1, on the reverse strand, counting down.
TTAATCTTATAAATTTAATTTTGCTATTTTACTATTTTATTTTGTTTTATTATTTTATTTTTATGTTTTTAAAATTTTTTATAAGTTGAAAAAACTTTATTGCTGCTGGCTTTTGAAATTAAAATTCCAAGACAATTTATTCATTCCTCTGGTGTTAACAGGTCTGGGGTCATACAATTATGATACTTTGGACCTATTTATGGAGTGTTTATTCATTAATTCATTCATTCTAAAAACCCTGTTATATGTACCCCCAGAATCCTAAGGTCTGGTAGGAGATATAAATAATAAATAGTGATTACTAAGCATTAATAACAATTGATGAGAATAAGATAGAAACTCTGATAAAAGATTCAGTTAAAGTGCTGTTATTTTGTGTTGATTATGTCTACCAGCAATATTCATCATGTACTGCATAGAAGTGTGATTGTCTCTTTTTTTCATTTAAATTTTTTATTCTTATGGGTACATAATAGTTGTATCTTTTTCTTTTTCCTCTAGTTGGTTTGTGAGAAATCCTCTAGTTGGTTTGTGAGAAAGTTGTGAGCAGTTTTGCACATGGAGGCTTCAATGTCTAACATTTACTGACTGCTTGTATCTTCTAAGAACAGTTCTAAATGCCCTTTACATATGATCTCATTTAATCCTCACAAATAGGCACCTTTATTACCCCCATACTACAGATGGGGAAACATCTGTAAGTGGCAAAGCTGGGATTTGAACCCCAGCAGTCTTTTAATTTTTTCTTTTTCTGAATGGAGTTTTTCTTGACCAAGCAGTCTTAAGGGCCGCACTGGAACAGTGCTTTTTTGTTTTCCCTCTGTAAAATGGGGGTAATAATACATGTTTAGTGATTGGGACATATGGTTAGCTCTGAATACATGACAGCATTTATTGCTATTATAGCCGTGGTTAAGGCTCTTAGCTACCCTGTGAGTTAGGTACTAACATGACCCCCCTCTTCTATAAGAGGAAATAGGTTCTGAGAGAACAAGTGACTTGCCCAAGGCCACTCAGTTGGTGCATGGTCTAGCTGGGCTCAAGCTGTGGTCACTTTCCTGCTATAAACCCTTCCCAGGTTCCACACCCCCCTCTGGATAAAGTCTTGGCATGTCAAGACATCTGATTCATAAAATTTAAATATATTTCTAAACACACACACACACAACACCCCCCAAACCCTGTGTGATATGACCCCAATCCACCAGTCCTGCTTTATCTTAATGAGTTTAGGGTTTTTAATGCCTTTCTTCTCTTCTCTTCTTTTCTCTCTTTCATTAAAATAACATTTTTTTAAATTCCTGATACCCACCTGTAATCCTAGCACTCTGGGAGGCTGAGGCAGGTGGATCGTTTGAGCTCAGAAGTTCAAGACCAGCCTGAGCAAGAGTGAGACCCCATCCCTACTAAAAAAAAATAAAAAGAAATTATCTGGACAATTAAAAATATATAGAAAAAATTAGCCGGGCATGGTGGTGCGTGCCTGTAGTCCCAGCTACTCGGGAGGCTGAGGCAGGAGGATCGCTCGAGCCCAGGAGTTTGAGGTTGCTGTGAGCTAGGCTGACGCCACGGCACTCTAGCCCGGGCAACAGAGTGAGACTCTGTCTCAAAAATAAATAAATAAATAAATAAATTCCTGGTACCATCACCATAATTAAAAGGACAACACACCTAATGCATTTTGTATGTGCTATGGAGGGAAAAAACTCAATAATAAACATAAATAAATGATGAAGGAAGATTGGGAGGGAGGATTGGAAATTTAACTAAGGAAGTCCCCTTTGAGAAGCTGTTCCAAAGACTCGAAGGAGGTGAGGGAGTTGGAAAGAGAATAAATTGATAAGCTATAACATTGCACAGCCCCCAGAGGTATACCTCTAGTTACACCTCACCGCATTCATCAATGGCTGCTCTTTTCCTACATTTCCGCTGGAATCCTGGATCCTCATTCTACCCTGGCAGAGTTTCCCAGACCATCTCTACCTTTGAGATGAATGACTCCAAGAACCCTGCAGCTTTTCTGACAACCACTGCTAAAGGCCCTGACTGGCCTTTTTCAGACCTTGTCTCAAGGAACACCACTTTCAATACCAGATCCAAAACCTTGCAGTAGTGACTGCCAGGGTTCCAAAACCACCTTCTATCTCAGGTCCACAATCCGAATGTTCCCAAAACCAAGGATCCCACAATTTCATTTTTAAGAATGAAAGGGTGGGAAATTCATACATGGGCAAAGAAAGATTTCTCACACAAAGATTAAGATTAAAAGTAGTAAAAACTTTATTTATTTTTCTGAGAGAGAAAGAGAAAAGGAGAGAGTGGCTATGACACAGGGAGGAAGGAAGGGAGTGCTGCCAGCCGAAGAAAAGCTGTTCGGAGTTTTTAAAGGGTCAAAATTTCTTGTTTTTTCTCTCTGCTTCAGCAGAGTGATAACAGAAGCAGCTGCAAAGCTGTTGCAGGTGCTCTTTATGTTTTCTTTCTTTTTTCTGTGAGGCCAGCTTATCTGAGTCCTTGAAATGTGTTTCTGGCAGGAACCTAGGCAGAGAGCTGGAGCGGTGAGCTCATACCCCTACTGTCCACTTAGGGCTCTTCAAGGCTGAGAAACAAACAGAGATAATGAGTTAGGCCACAGGTGTTTAATTAAAACAAAACATTGTGAGTTTTCTCTTCATAGGGGCAATTACGTGCCGTGAGTTTATTTCCCCTTACTTTCTGTTAGACAGTTTATTTTCCTCAGATAGGTTATTAGTAAAGCCACCTTTCATTTCCCCCCTCTCTTTGGTAAAAATTAAAATTCTTTTTTTTTTTTTTTTTTTTGAGACAGAGTCTCACTCTCTTGCCTGGGGCGAGTGCCGTGGCATCAGCCTAGCTCACAGCAACCTCAAACTCCTGGGCTTGAGCAATCCTACTGTCCCAGCCTCCTGAGTAGCTGGGACTACAGGCATGCGCCACCATGCCTGGCTAATTTTTTCTATTTATATTTTCAGCTGTCCAATTAATTTCTTTCTATTTTTGGTAGAGACGGGGTCTCGCTCTTGCTCAGGCTGGTCTCGAACTCCTGAGCTCAGGACGATCCGCCCGCCTCGGCCTCCCAGAGTGCTAGGATTACAGGCGTGAGCCACCGTGCCCGGCTAAAATTCTTTTTAAGGAATTCAGAAACTGAGGGATTTGGATGGAGGTCTCATGTTTTGGAGCTGCTTCCTGCTGGACTGGGCCATGAGATGCCCCTGTGGAGAGAGTTCATTTGGGTCATGAAGGGTAAGGAGTTGAAAATGGATAGTCTTAAAAGCAAGATCAGAGGCAGAATGGGGGTTTCTCTGGAGAGAAACCACTAGGGCTTGAATTTGGCTTTGTATGAATGTTGCCAGATAGTGGAGAATGTAGGGTCTGAAAATGAGTACCAAAAGCAGAGCCGTTAGGGGTCTTAGGAGGGGTGTTAGTAAAGAAAACTAAGGCCACACTTGGTGAGAGCAGTTTACAGTTCTGATTATTAGGATTGCCAGTGTGGGCAAAGGACTGACTGGCCTGGTATGTAAGCTTAGCTGTTGGTGACATTCATAGAATGACACGAGAAGTTTAAAGAGGAGGAAAAGGGCAATGAGGAGTCGTATATATCACAGCATGTTAAAACTCACAGTTTTAAGGCTTTTGTCAAGTGAATCAGAGTCTGGTATCTGCAATGGGCTGGCAGGTATAAGCCAGTGGAGTTTTAGGGAGTTTGGCGTGGGTGAAAGTAGGTTTCTCTGGAGGATACAGGACAGAATTTTCAGAAGCTTAGTTGTAGTGGGAATAGTGAGAATTATTTTAAAAGGGCCTTTTTATGAAGGTTGGAGGGGGCCCAGTTTGTCCTGGGAAATCCTTGAGTAAAATTCAGTCTTTGAGCTGTAAATGGCGTGGTTTTTTTTTAAGAAGTCGTCAAGTGAGTTATATTGTTGGCAGGTAGGTGCCAAGTGGGAGTGGGGAAATTGAGAAAGACAACAGGGGAACAGCATGCCCATACATACGTTTAAAGGGGCTAGGAAACAAAGTCTTCTTAGGGAGGATGTGGAGTCTGAACTAATTTCATCCCTTGGCCCTTATAATTTCACATGTTTCTTTTGTGATAGTCCCTGGGCCTAGAGAAAGAATGTTTGTAGTTTTAGTAGTAGTCAATAAGGTTGGGCCAGGCGGAATTTAACGGTTTTAGCCTGGAGATATCAGATACGCTTTGCTATTTATTTAATATTTATCGTGACTCTGGAAAACAAAGCAAGAGAATTAGCAATGTTTCAAACTAAACGTCATTAATATATTTTAGCTCTTTTTATGACTTTTTTTTTTTTGAGACAGAGTCTCACTCTCTTGTCTGGGGCGAGTGCCGTGGCGTCAGCCTAGCTCACAGCAACCTCAAACTCCCGGGCTCGAGCAATCCTACTGTCTCAGCCTCCCAAGTAGCTGGGACTACAGGCATGTGCCACCATGCCCGGCTAATTTTTTCTATATATATTTTTAGCTGTCCAATTAATTTCTTTCTATTTTTGGTAGAGACGGGGGTCTCGCTCTTGCTCAGGCTGGTCTCGAACTCCTGAGCTCAGGACGATCCGCCCGCCTCGGCCTCCCAGAGTGCTAGGATTACAGGCGTGAGCCACCCCGCCCGGCCTTTATGACTTTTTTTAAAGAAGCAAACCTTGGACTGTAGTTGATTATACACTGTTGTTTAAGAAGAATTAAAGTAAAATAATAGTCTGTGGATGATAAGAAGTCTTACAATAGCCATGGTAAAAGATGCAAAGGAGATCTGGCCATGTCCGTGACACACAACAATCCAGTATATAACTATTATTGATAATATAATACCAAGGCATATTAGGAGATTTTAGGAATCTCATACAGTTTTTGAATAGATATTTATAATATATTTATACAAATATAACCCAAAGAAAGTTAAACACCATTTTATATTTGACAATGGTTTTCTGTATAGTTTAACGTATCGGTAAGCCTAATAAGTTTTTGTCGGACTTCCAGTGTCTCCACTATTAAAAGTTAGTTTGAATTTTCCCAACCCCTTGAGTAAATTCACACCTAATGGGTACAATGCACACTGACTGACTGGAACACTTATAACTTCAACTCGAACTGTACAAAAGCAAATTATGTAACCAAAATGTATGTACCCCCGTAAAATTCTGAAATAAAATAAAGTTTGATAAAAATTTTTAAAAAGTTACTTTGAGGTTAAAAGAACCAAATTCAGAATTCTGTTTTTGGAAAGCTTGTCAAACGTTACAGTTGTAAAATATTTGTTTAAATAGAATCACAAGTCACTATAAAACAATGGCCTTCATTTAATCAAGAGTGATAGTCATTAGAAGACTTCAAAGGCAATGTAGGAAGTTGCATGTGTGTAAGTCTTAACCCTTAAAGTTTAGTTTTTTTTAAATTAGTCAAAAACCTAACACAGGGATTATCTTGACAAAGCATAAAATCCTTGTCTCTCTCAGGCCAGCCACCAAAGAGGCAAAGAAAAGCCTTTTGCAGTGTGACTGTTTTTTGTCTGTTTGTTTTTTTATGCAAAGTCCATATAGATGACTTGGAAGTCAAACATAATGAAAAGGGTACCTGAATTATCAAGAGTGTGTCTAGGGTCATGAGTGAACAGCACAATACAGAGAAACATAAACAAGAAAGATTAATATCTGGAATAGGAGAATAAATGGCTGGATTTTTTGACCATATTTTGTTATAAAACACTTGTTGTGCAACAGGACCACAGGTTACCATAAAATCATAGTCATTCACCTAGCCAAACTGATAATCAAAAGATTTTAGAAGGCAAAAAAAAAATGTATTCCTTGATAGAGAGGAGACTCAGCTTATAAGGAGGCAAAAAATTTACTCTTTTCTCTCTTTTCCCCTTCCCCTTTTAAAAGGGGAACAAAATCTTTAGTTATTTTTATTAATATTTTACAGAAATCTTATTTAAAAGAGAAAACCAAACTTTATCTTTGTCTTTAGTTTTAAATGAGTTTTATCTCAATCAGAAAAGAAAATATAGAGAGATAGAGAGTTTAACAAACTCTGTGTTTTAACCCTATTGTGGTAAATTGACCACTTGAGTTTTGAACTTTTCTTGATGTAATTTGTCCTTTAGTTTAAACATGTGTATATGAACAGAAATTTAAGAGGTTTTAAACACAACTCTAGGAACACTATATCAGAGAAGTTTTCAAGAATCTTATCTCAAACCAGCCAGTATTGCAAACAACTTTTCTTAGGTCCAAATGGCATAAAAGCCCAAACGGCAGAGACAGAGGATTTCCGACGTGTACCCATACACTAAATGGACTGTAGCTTAACAAGTAAGCCTAGGGAGTGCCAAATACAAACAGTCCTATTCTACCAAATGGTTGAGGCTTCCAACCCAAATGGGAATTCTTCTGGAACTCTCCAAATGGAGAGAGGACTGTCTTATGAGTTAGTTGTATGACAAGGTTAGCATGTTTGATAGACCTACCTCGAGCAGTGAGAAGTCCCCATTTTTCCAAACAGCTGTATAAGGGTATAAGACATGATAGGCATATTTAGAGTCAGTGAAAATGTTAAGTCTTTTCCAAGAGCCTAAGAAAAGAAGCCTGTGGTGTTAAAGGAGTTAGATGTCTGACTTAACCTTAAGATTATTTTCCAGTTGGAGTGTAATTAGGAAGCTCTAAAAGGAGTGAGCAAAGACTTACTCTCCCAGTGAGCCGAGGAATTGTGAAGTACACAGGGGGTTTTGTATTTTGCTTTTCACTCCTACAATGGAGATAGGGGAGGAAAACAGAGGTCTCAAAAATTTAGAAAGAGCAGCGTAAGTGGCTCCTGTGTCTATTAAAATCAATTTGCTTACCTGTGACAAAGAGAAAGCTACCTAAGGCTCAGCCATCCCAGTATGACGAAGTTGAGCTTGTTCCGAAGCTGGGGTCTGTCAGACTGAAGTAGTCCTAGAGGGTCCGTGGGTGTGGAGGATGTCGGCTTAGGGGCCCCACGGGTTCCAGAAGGCGAGTGGGATCCCCTTTTTCAAGGAGAGGGCAATCTCACTTCCAGTGCCCCTCTCTTTTGTAGCAAGGGCACGGTCTCCACGGGGGTCTCCTGGGGCATTTCTTACTCCATTGACCTAGTTGATGGCAGTTAAAGCAAGGTGTAGTTCCCAGAGCAGGGCATGATCCTGGTGTCCTCTTGTCTGAGCCTCTGAAAAGTTCTTCTTATAGTGATAGCCACCATTTGGAAAACTTCTTTCTGTTCTCGGGGCCCACTGCTGGCCCCACTTCCTCTCCTTCTCTCTCCCCTTTTCATCTCGGTTATCAAAGACCTTGAAGGCCAGGTTTAAAGGTTCCACTTGTGGAGTCTGAGGCCCCTTTTCAAGCTTTCGGAGTTTATGCCAAATATTGGGGCCGACTGGGAGATGAAGTGCATTGCTAAGATGGATTGTCCCTCCCTACTGTCAGGGTCTAAAGCAGTAAAGAAGTGAAAGGCTTCAGACAGTCGTGAAAGGAAAGGGGCTGGATTTTTAACTTAGCTCTGAGTAATTTATAATATCTTCTGACCTGGCAGCCTCCCAGAGAGGAAGCTGGTGTACAGGGGGGAGGAAGTTTGGAATGGCCAGCCTGGAGTGAGTGTGGCCAGGCATGAGCAGTAGAGATTGAGGAAAAAAAGGAGGAGGGGGAATGGGGGACCTGAATGAGAAAAGTTATCTGGAAAGCGAAGACAGCGAGAGAGATGCAGGAGTAAGAACGTGGCCGGCAGAATGAAGATCAGAAAGTTTAGCAAGTTCAAAGAAAGCCTGAAAGTAGAGGACTTTAAACCCCTCGCCAAGCCAGCAAGTCGGTATCAGAATAGGATTATGATTAAGAGATCCAACCTTGGGCCAAATTTCCTGGTCATTTAATGTAATGTTGCCCACGACGGCAACTAGGAAAAAGAAAAGGATGTTTTAGGGATGGGTCATATGTCAAAAATAGAAGAAGTCCGAGGGGGTATACCCAACTCAGGCAACCTTCGGAACTCTGATCAGACATCGGGCATCCCCAAAATCGGAGTCAGACTCAGACCTAGAGATCTGGCCAGAAAACGAGCGTCCCCGAGTTCTTACTCACACTGAGACATAGAGATCTTCCCCCAAAGCCAGGCATCCCCAACTCTGAGTGAAGATCGATGGGGGTGGGAGGTATAAGGCCCTCCAAGTCACCCCGCCCCGGGGAAGGGTGGTTAGGAAGCGTCCTTCCCTGGCACCATCCCAAGTGGTAGACTCAGCTCCAGGTTTCCCATCCTAGACCAAACCAGAAAGCTACCACTCTCAACCTTGAGCATAAGACCACTTCCAGAGCCCAAGAGACTCACTGAATTCCAAGTGATATAGAAGGTACCAAGAAGGAAGTCCTAGGAGCTGTGTAGCAGAGGAGGGAGCAGTTTTAAGACAGAAGCAGAGAAGTGAGCTCTTTGGATGCAAAGAAATGACTCAGTTTCTACATACGGGCGTAGAGAAGTGATTTTAACCCCATAGAGGTCTGAAAGGGTGGGAAAAATCATATATGGGCAGAGAAAGATTTCTTGCGCAAAGATTAAGATAAAAAGTAGTAAAAAGGTTTATTTTTTCGAGAAAGAAAGAAAGAAAAGGAGGGAGTGGCCATGGCACACAGAGGAAGGAAGAAAGTGCCAGGCAGCTGAGGAAAAGTTGTTTGGAGTTTTATAGGGTAAAAATGTCTTTTTTTTTTTTCTATGCTTCAACGGACTGATAACAGAAGTGGCTGCGAAGTTGTTACAAGTGCTCTTTATTTTTTTTATTCTTCTTTTTTCTGTGAAGCCAGCTTATCTGATCCCTTGAAACGTGTTTCCAGTAGAAACTGAAACAGAGAGCTGGAGCAGGGAGTTCGCACCCCTGCTGTCCACTTAGGACTCTTCAAGGGTGAGAAACAAAACTCTTAGAGATAATGAGTTAGGTCACAGGTGTTTAATTAAAACAAAGGGGATAGTTGTGTTGTAATTTTCCCTTTAAAGGGACAATTATGTACAGTAAGTTTATTTCCCCTTATTTTCTGTTAGTTTATTTTCCTCTGTTAAATAGGTTATTAGTAAAGCCACCTTTCAAAGAACATTTATTTAAAAACTTCCATGATCACTACATTAATATTAATAAAGATTCATTCATTCAGCCAATATTTACAAACAGCTAATCTGTGTCAGACAACACTGTTAGGACTTGAATCCAGGAAGTCTTGGCTCCAGGGTATGTTCCCATAACCACTATGTTGAACCGACTTGAGATTTTTGCTCTCCTTTCGAAGTTCTCTCTTCAATTAGACACTCCCCTCAGGTCTTTCTCAAATGTCATCTTTTTAGTGAGGCCATTTTCTCTGGCCACTCTAGCTAAAATTTCCAGATACACACACACACACACACACACACATAAACAAATACTATACCTTTTCCTGCTTCGTTTTTCTCCTGAACGCTTATCACTATCATATTATATATTTTACTTATTTACCTAGCAATTATCATTACCCAAAATTATTTGTTCTTTTAATTTATTATCTGTCTCCTACACTGGAAATCAGCTCCAAGAGAGCAGGAATTTTTGCCTGTTTTATTCTCTACTGTGTCCCTATCACACAGTAGGGACTTGGTAAATATTTGTGGGATGAATGAGTGATTAAATGATTAAATGAGTGAATTAACCCTTCGTCGTACTTATGTGCAGGTAATGATTGTTGATTCCCAGCTGCCTGGCCTGGATCCTGGCCCTTCAATTGGCCCTGGATTCACCCCTCTGACTCACATGCAATTGACCTCTGATGTGTTGGCTCTACTTACAAATACTAGCATTTAAAATTGGAATTAGATAATCAAGTGGGATTCATCCTAGGGATGCAAGAATGGTCCAACATATGCAAATCAATCAATGTGATACATCATATCAACAGAACAAAGGACAGAAACCATATAATCATTTCAATTGATGCTGAAAAAGCATTTGATAAACTCCAGCATGCCATCACGATAAAAACTCTCAAAAAACTTACCTCAACATGGTAAAAGCCATATATGATAAACCCACAGCTAGTATTATACTGAATGAGGAAAAACTGAAAGTCTTTCCTCTAAGATCTGGAAAAAGACAAGAATGCCCAGTTTCACCACTGTTACTCAACATAGTACTGGAAGTTCGAGCTAGAGAAATCAGATAAGAGAAAGAAATAAAGGGCATCCAAATTAGAAAGGAAGAAGTTAAATTATCCTTGTTTGCAGATGATATGATCTTATATCTAGAAAACCTAAAGACTCCACAAAAAAACTATTAGAACTGATCAACAAATACAGCAAAGTTGCAGGATATAAAATCAATGAACAAAAATCAGTAGCATCTCTATATGCCAACAGTAAACAATCTGAAAAAGAAACTTGGGAAGTAACCTCACTTACAATAGCTGCAAATAAAATAAAATACCTAGGAATAAACTTAACCAAAGAAGTAAAAGAGCTCTATAATGAAAACTATAAAACATTGATGAAAGAAATTAAAGAGGACACAAAAAAATGGAAAGATATTCCATACTCATGGATTAGAAGAATCAATATTGTTAAAATGTCCATACTACTCAAAGCAATCTACAGATTCAATGCAACATTCATCAAAATACCAATGACATTCTTCACAGAAATAGAAAAAAAATCATCCTAAAATTTATGTGGAACCACAAAAGACCCAGAATAGACACAGCCATACTGAGCAAAAAGAACAAAACTGGAAGAATCACATTACCTGACTTCAAACTTTACTACAGAGCTGTAGGAACCAAAACAGCATGGCACTGGCATAAAAACAGACACATAGACCAATGGAACAGAATAGAGAACCCAGAAACAAATCTACACATCTACACACATCTATAGTGAACTTATGTTTGACAAGGTGCCAAGAATACACAGTGGAGAAAGAACAGTCTATTCAATAAACGGTGCTGGGAAAACTGGATACCCATATGCAGAAGAATGAAACTAGACCCTTATCTCTCGCTATATACAAAAATCAAATCAAAATGCATTAAAGACTTAAAACCTAAGACCCAAAACTGTGAAACTACTAAAGAAAGCATTGGGGAAACACTTCAGGACATTGGTCTGCGCAAGGACTCTTGAGTAATACCCCCATAGCACAGGCAACCAAAGCAACATTGGACAAATAGGATCACGTCAAGCTAAAAATCTTCACAGCAAAGAAAACAATCAATAAAGTGAAGAGACAACCCACAGAATGGGAGAAAATATTTGCAAACTACCCATGTGACAAGGGATTAATAACTAGAATAGATAAGGCACTCCAACAACTCAATAGGAAAAATTAAATTATCCAATTAAAACATGGGCAAAGGATCTGAATACACATTTCTCAAAAGAAGACATAAGAAAGGCCCATGGGTATATGAAAAAAATGCTCAGCATCATTAGTCATCAGAGAAATGCAAATCAAAACTACAATGAGATATCATCTGACCCCTGTTAAAATGGCTTTTATCAAAAAGACAGGCAATAACAAATGCTAGAAAGGATGTGGAGAAAGGGGAACCCTTGTATACTGTTGGTGGGAATGTAAATTAGTGCAACCACTATGGAAAACAGTATGGAGGTTCCTCAAAAAAGTAAAAGTCATCAGTCCGCTGAGGCACAAACAGGGCTGCAGGCGGGAGCTGCTTCTCCCCTAGGGGCTGAAAGAGAGGAGGGTTAGCCATGTCGTCCTTGATCAGAAGGGTGATCAGCACTGTTAAAGCCCCAGGAGCCATTCACCCCTGTGGTCAAGCTGTATTAGCTGATAGGACCATTTCAGGACAGACAGGCATGGACCTGTCAAGTGGGCAGCTTGTGCCAAGAGGGGTAGCAGAAGCAGGTAGACAAGCTCTTAAAAACATGGGTGAAAGTTTGAAAGCTGCAGGCTGTGACTTCACTAATGTGGTAAAAACAACTGTTTTGCCAGCTGAAATAAATGACTTCAATACTGTCAATGAAATCTACAAACAGTATTTCAAAAGTAGTTGCCCAAAGGAGGCAGAATTGAAATTGAAGCAGTTGCTGTCCAAGGATGTCTCACAACATAAGTGGGCCCAGTTTTTAGTCTGGAATTTTTAACATCTTAATTTTTACAATTGATGTAGCATCTTAATTAACATCTCAGTTTTTACAATTGATGAAAGTGTAATCTTGACCAAAATATCTGAAGTTATTATGGAAATACCATATAATAGGGGTAGCTGAATATGAATTGAAGCTTAGATAATGAATCCAGTTACTGATGTAGACTACAGTTACATACACCCATATTAATGAATGTGGAAAAGATACTTATTATATAGTCACTCAAATAAATAAAAGTAAAGGGAAATAACAGGTAGGAAAGATGAGTTATCGTTCCTGAGAAATAATCAAAAGCACACCTAATTCAAACTAATTTAATGACGTGAAATATTTAGTTCTCATGTCACATTTGTGATTCTGCTTTTACTTGAGTAAAACTAAAGTATTTAAATTTGAATGGTAGAGATCCAGGAGAAGGAAGCGGACCAAAATTTTATACAGATAATATTTTTCTAATGGAAATAAAATATACATGCAGATTAAAAAAAAAAACTAGAACTATCATATGACCCAGCAATCCCACTGCTGTTTATACATCCAAAGGAGGAGGATTCAGTATATGGAAAAGGCATCTGCACTCCCATGTTTGTTGCAGCACTGTTCACAACAGCCAAGATTTGGAATCAACCTAAGTGTCCAAGAACAGAAGAATGGATAAAGAAATTATGGTAAGGCTGGGCGCGGTGGCTCACGCCTATAATCCTAGCTCTCTGGGAGGCCGAGGCGGGCGGATTGTTTGAGCTCAGGAGTTCGAAACCAGCCTGAGCAAGAGTGAGACCCCGTCTCTACTAAAAATAGAAAGAAATTAATTGGACAACTAAAAATATATAGAAAAAATTAGCTGGGCATGGTGGCGCATGCCTGTAGTCCCAGTTACTCAGGAGGCTGAGGCAGGAGGATAGCTTGAGCCCAGGAGTTTGAGGTTGCTGTGAGCTAGGATGACGCCACGGCACTCTAGCCCAGGCAACACAGTGAGACTCTGTCTCAAAAAAAAAAAAAAAAGAAATTATGGTACATATACACAATGGAACATCATATAGCCACAAAAAGAATGAAATCCTGCCATTTGCAACAACATGGATGGAACTGGAGAACGTTATATTCGGTAAAATAAGCCAAGCACAGAAAGACAAATCTCACGTGTTCTCACTCATATGTGGAGTTAATATTAAAATCAATTCATCTCATGGAGACAGGGAGTAGAATGATGGTTACCACAGGTTGGAAAGGGTAGCAGGGAGGGGGAGATAAAGTGGGGATGGTTAATGGGTGCAAAAATACAGTTAAAAGGCCGGGTGAGGTGGCTCATGCCTGTAAACCCAGCACTTTGGGAGGCTGACGTGGGGGGATCACTTGAGGCCGTGAGTTCAAGACCAGCCGGAGCAAGAGTGAGACCCCGTTTCTACTAAAAACAGAAAAATTAGCTGGGCTTGGTGGTGTGCACCTGTAGTCCCAGCTACTCAGGAGGCTGAGGCAGGAGGATCACTTAAGCCCAGGAGTTTGAGGTTGCAGTGAGCTATGATGACGCCACTTCCCTCTAGTGGGGGCGACAGAGCAAGACCTTGTCTCCAAAAAACAAAAAAAAAAAATACAGTTAGATAGAATGAACAGTATTTAATAGCACAACAAAGTGACTATGATCAACAGTAAGTCAGGGTATGCTTTAAAATAACTAAAAGAGTGGAACTGGAATGTTCCTAATGCAAAGAAATGATAAATGTCTGACGTGATGGATACCCCAATTATCCTGATTTGATTAATTCACATTGTATGCCTGTATCAAAATATTACATGTACCCTATAAAGCTCTACCCTATTCTGTACCTTATTCTGTACCCATAATAATTAAAAATAAAATGAAATTGGAATGGATCAACTCAGGTGAATTTCTATTGAGAAAGTTTGCCCTGATGTGAATTCTCCTGAGCCAATTTAATTCCTTGATCAATGCCATACAGTGGTGCAGTTAACCAAAGCCAATTTTTGCCATTTTTATGAAATTTTTTTCAGTGGGATTAATCATTTTATGGTTAATTTTTATAGTGATGATTCAATCCACACATCACTTTCCTTATCTGTGCCAAATTTAAGTAATAACAGCTTCCCCTAGATATGTCCTTGGCCTCAGGATGTTCCTTGAATATCTCAGGCACATTTTTATTTATTTTTTAAAGAGATAATGTCTCTCTATGTTGCCCAGGCTAGCCTCGAACTCCTGGGCTCAAGTGATCCTCTGCCTTCAGTCTCCCAGTCTCTCCCCTGGGACTACAGACATGTAACACCATGCCGGGCATCAGGCACATCCTTGCTTCAGGGACACTATGCTGGTTATTCCTTCTGCCGGACATGCTTCTGCATCTCTTTAGCTCATCTCTTGCTTCCTTCACATTTTTTTTTCCTCAAATAATCACCTTTCAACAAGGTCAAGGTGACTACCCTATTTATTTATTTATTTTTTATTGAGTTTTATTGATTGCTTTTATCTTGGTATATTTAGAAGATTATATTGATTTTCTCTTTTTAAACCCGTTAATATGGTAAATTTCATTGAAAGTTTTATGTTGACCATCTTTGCATTCATGAGAGAAACTTTACTTGATTATGATACATTGTTTTGTGTATACATACATACATTTATACTATATGTGTTACTGAAAGCTTGGCACTTGTCCCCGAGGCTATGTCAGAAGAACAAGGACAAGTGGTTTGAGGAGAAGGAAAGAGAAGTTTATTAATTTTCCAGCAAATGAGGAGGTTGGCAGACTCCCATCTTAAAGTAGCAACATCCTTGTGACTACCCTACTTAAATTTAAGCTCCCTGCCCACAACTGCCTGACCTCCCTCTTACTGGATTTATTTTAATTTAATGCATTCTTTTAACTTAATGCATTCACAGCCAGGCGTGGTGGCTCTGGGCAACATAGTGAGACTCCATCTCTACAAAAATTTTTTTCAAAAATGAGCTAGGCGTGGTGGTGCACGCATCCTAGCTACTAGGGAGGCTGAAGCAGGAGAATTGCTCAAGCTCAGGAGTTCCAGGCTGCAGTGAGCTATGATCATGCCACTGTACTCCACCCTGGATGACAGAGTGAGACCCTGTCTGGAATAAATGAATACATACATTTTTTAAAAATGCGCCACCTCCTAACATACATACGATGTACTAATGGATTGTGTTGTTTCTTTTTTTTTAAATCAGGAAGCCCCTAGAACCAGAATAGGTTCAGAGTGACTCCCTGTGTTATTTTATGTCTCTCCTTGCCAGCATATAAGCTCCATGAAGCAGAAATTTTTGAATCTTTTTGTTCCCTGTTGTATCTCCATTGCCTGTAACAGTGCCTGGCACCTAGTAGGCACCGCAATAAATATTTGTTGAATTAATAGCTCTTGCCATTCTGAGCTCTATTTGTGGCCAGTTCCCATCAAGTCTAGTATTTCAGGATCAAAATTTGCAGGTCCACGTTTTGTTGAGAACATTGGATCCTTCCATCAATTTTCCCTCAATACATTTTTAAGTTCACAGTTTTAGCTGCTGTCAGTTTATTCTGTGGTGCTTATGGCTATTGGTAATAGTCGTGAACCTGGTAAGATATTTTGTTTTTATTTCCTGGGCAATCATGAGAAAAACTATAAGCAATCCCCCCTAGACACTCCAGAATTGCCTAGGATGGGCTTTGCTAATCTGGGTTTTCAGTAAGCTTCTGGTCAACTTTGTGGAGTATGTGAAATCTAAACTCTTTCTAATCATGCCCATGCGACCCTACGGATCTGGCCACTGACAACTTTCAGAACCGCATCTCTAGCCACTCTTTCCTCACAAAATCCCAGCCATCCTGGCCTTCCGGTGGGACTTAGCTCATCTGTCGATTTACGTTCACCCTCTCTTGCCCACCACCCTGTGAACACCTGGAGGACAGAGACTGTCTTAGTTTGCCCCATCCCCACCCCAAGCAGACCCTAGACAAGGATTGAAATCAAGTAGTTTATTTAGGAAGTGATTCCAGGAAGCACGTGTAGACCAGTGGGGAAGTGAGGAAGTGAGACAAAGAAGAGAAGGCAGCTGATGAAGAATGTTATGGAGTGACTATCCCCTGTGAGCAACCAGAGTGTATTCCTGCTGGAATTCTGGGCCATATGGAGTTGGTCTGAGGGGTGAGGGGTGGGGAAAGGTATTTACCTACCAGCTCTCATCAGTCAGGGGTCGACGGCTGCTTCCGGCAGCAGTGGGGGGAGGGGTGTTCATTTCCAGCAAAAAGATGCAGACGGGGGGGTCCAGGCTACCATTTGACCCCAAGGTCAACTGGAAATTGGCCAACATACACTGAAGAAGTGAGGCCTCAGGGCTCTGGGCAGGGAACTGACAGTGGCTGCTACAGGGACTGTGTCTGTCTTGTTCACTGACCGGGCTTTGCACAGAAGAAATGCTCTATTAGATTGAAGGATGAAGGAGGTTGGTACCTGTTATGTTGGTGGAGCAAAGCTGGGTCCAAAGTTCAAATGTCCCTGGGGTCCTTGTCACCCAACAGCAGGGCGATAACATCGCGTTTAAATTCTCTGACCACTCACACCAGCCCCCGTTCCCGCCCTGGGAAATTCCTGCGGGCAGAGATCCTGGTGTCCATCTGGAAAATTGGCATGATATTTACTGAAGCCAATCACACGTCTACCCCATGACTTACAGATTCCGTTCCTAGGTGTATGCCCAAGAGAAATGAATGTGTAGGTTCATTAAATGATGTGTCCAGGAATGTTCGTAGAATTATTCTTAATAGCCCCAGATAGAAAGCTACCCAAATGCCCAGCAACATCAGAATGGATAAAGTGTGGTCTATTCATAGAATGAAATAGAATACAGCAATGAGGATGCACAAACTACTAATATACATGACAATGTGGAGCAGTCTCACTAACATTGTGCTGAATGAAAAGAAGACAGACACAAAAATGTATGGCCAGGCTTGGTGGCTCACACCTGAAATCCCAGCTACTTGGGGGGCTGAGGCAGGAGGATCACTTGAACCCAGGAGTTGGAGGCTGCAGTGAGCTAGGATCACACCACTGCACTCCAGCCTGGGCAACACAGCAAGATCCCTGTCTCTAAAAAAAAAAAAAAATGTATGGTTACACTTGAAAGAAGTTCAAAACCAGACCATAGTAACCTAATGTTAAAAGTCAGGAATGGTTACCTTTGAGGCAGAAGGACCTGAAGGGAGCTTCTGGGGCTTGTTCATGTTATGTTTCTTGACCTGGATGCTGATTAATGGGTGTGTCTAGTTTGTGAAAAAGCAAATGAGCTTTGTACCCTTTTCTGTATGTATATTTTAATTCAACAACTAAAAAAACGGCAGGCTGGGAGCGGTGGCTCACATCCGTAGTCCCAGAACTTTAGAACGTTGGTCCCCAATCTTTTTGGCACCAGGAACCGGTTTCATGGAAGACAAATTTTCCATGGACGGTGGGGGAGGCCGGCGAGGGACAGGCGGGCGAGGTGGGGGGGAGGCGGAGCTCAGGCGGTGATGCGTCGCCCTGTTTTCCTAACGGACTGGTACTGCCCAGGCCCAGGGGTTGGGGACCGCACCTTTAGGCAGGGTGTTCCTAACACTCTGGGAAGCCAAGGTGGGAGGATCGTGAGCTTTGCTTGAGCTGAGGAGTTCGATACCAGCCTGAGCAAGAGCGAGACCCCATCTCTACTAAAAATAGAAAAAATTAGCCAGGCGTGGTGGTGCGTGCCTGTAGTCCCAGCTACTCGGGAGGCTGAGGCAGGAGGATCGCTTGAGCCACCGCACTCCAGCCTGCGCAACAGAGTAAGACCCTGTCTCAAAAAAAAAAAAAAAAAAAGAGGCAGCCAGTGTGGCTGGCCCACAATGACAGAGGGGAAGGTAGTATTACTGTAGTCAGAATGGGGGCCAGGGCATGGATTTTAGGATTTGGTCTAAGTGCAGCCTGTTTGTTTGTTTGTTTTTTGACCACAAAGGAGGCTTCTTGAGAGCCTGAGAGCTTGATAAGGCAGAGCTAGGGGAATGGGAAGTGTTTGTCCTCAGGAGCAAGACCCCTTCTCTTAAAAAAAACAATGTATGCCTGAAGGCATAGATGGGCAGGGGATATCACCTTCACAAACAGTATCGATATCAAATGTTTATCAAGCACATGCTGTACCAATCACTGCTCTAAGTGAACAGGACATACCTGAATACCTGCCCTTCTGCAGTTTACATCTTGGTGGGGGGTAAGTGGAAGAAATGTGCTCTCTGGGCCACAGGCTGCCAGTCATTATAGGGGGTTTTACTTGAATACACTCAGGTACTTGGTGGCTGGGATAGCATGCCCCTTTCACTTCTGTAGTCCCGGTAACTGCAGGTTGGTGGGTGGAGAGTGCTCCCTTTCCACGTTGTTATTCTCTGCTTTGGGGCCGACACTTGAGTTGGGAGACTGGCCCCACGGGAATCACTGGGGGGAAGCACTAGGGGTTCTCCTCACTTACAGGAAGGCATTTGTGGATATATGGCTCCTGCTTCAGCCACACTCAAGTGGACCCGGGCTCCCCTGGGACTCAGCAGCTAAGAGCAGGGCATCACCCCTGGTGGTGAGTCCAGCAGGCCGGAATTCTTCCGGTAGCCGGTGGCTGGCAGCTCCTACCCCCTCTGAAGCCCCAGGCAGGGACAAGTGCAGAGATGGTAGCAATGAGTTGAGTACATGAGGTGGGGATCTGAATGTGTGTGAGCTGTGGAAGGAGGGCCACCAGGGAGAGGGCAGAGGTGCCAGGAGCATGAAGGGCTAAAGCCAGGACTCAACAGAGATGCCGTAGAAAGAAACAAAGATAGTCAGAGCCAGAGCCAGTCCCTACTCCATCTGCCAGACTGACAGCGAGTGAGACCCTGATGCAACGAGACAGCCTATTTCCAGAGAGAAAGAAAGTGAGGAGGGAAAAACTTCTTACCGAGACACAGGAAGACAGAGGGAAGGGGCAGGGAGAGAAAGAGACATACATGCACACACACAGAGATGTGTATCTTGAGTCAGACCATCCAGATTTGGCGCAGAAGGGAACAGAGAGGCATCCAGACTCACCAAGACACAAGACAGAGGCAAAAACCCCAAAGCCTAGAGAGAAGCAGGGAAAGCAAGGAGGGAGACAAACACCTACTGTCAGCAATAGAATAGCCCTGCTCTGACCTTCCACCCTCAATCCCTGGTCACCCTGGCCCCTCTTCAAATGTAAGAGGTCCCAGTGAGGTGGCTTGGCTCTAAAGATGGCTGCCACTAATTTCTTCCTGCATGCTACATCCCCATCCAGAGGAGCCCTAAGCCACCATATTAAGAAATGAAGGGCTGGGCGCGGTGGCTCACGCCTGTAATCCTAGCACTCTGGGAGGCCGAGGCGGGCGGATTGTTTGAGCTCAGGAGTTCGAGACCAGCCTGAGCAAGAGCGAGACCCTGTCTCTACTAAAAATAGAAAGAAATCAATCAGACAACTAAAAATATATAGAAAAAATTAGCCGGGCATGGTGGAGCATGCCTGCAGTCCCAGCTACTCGGGAGGCTGAGGCAGAAGGATCGCTTGAGCCCAAGAGTTTGAGGTTGCTGTGAGCTAGGCTGACGCCACGGCACTCACTCTAGCCCGGACAAAAGAGTGAGACTCTGTCTCAAAAAAAAAAAAAAAGAAAAGAAATGAAGGCTATTCTGCTGGACAGAGGCCACCTGGAAGACGACTGAAGTCCTAGACATGTGAGTGAAGAAGCCATCTTGGACGTCCAGCCCTAGCCACTATGTAACTGCAACTACCTAAGATCCCAAGAAGAGCCACCTCACTTAGCCCAGTCAACCCACAGGACCATGAGAGATAATAATGAACCGTGGTTTTAAGCCACTAAGTTTAAGGGTACTTTGTTACACAGCAATAGACAACCAGAACATGCAAGAAAGGGTACAGTGGCCCTTTTAAGGCTTCTGACACCCCCCACCCCCATAGCCCCTTTACAACAACCAAAATCAATACTAGCCAGTTAGGCTTTCAATCCCTTTAATTAGGTGCTCTGAGAGGACAAAGTGGCAGGCAGGGGTGAGGAAGGTGGTGCTTCTTGAGCCCCACTCAGCAACTGGTCAGTCCTCATCCTCTGGCAGCTGGATCTTGCTGGGGTCGAAACGGTTGGATTCCATGAGAGGGAGGCCATTGGCCTCTCGGTATTTCACAAGCCTCTCAGCTTCCCGGCGGGACCACTCCTGCATCCTGGAAGCAGCGGCAGCGGGGGGAGACATTCAGGGAGCCTCACTGGACACCAATCCCGCATTTCAGGTCCCCATTCCCCAACAGTGCAAGGACAAGATTCCTGGCAAAGTCCCCCTCAACCTCCACCCCTGCCTCCACCCCCTACCCATCCTACTCTCTCAGACACCCCATGAACCTGTAGTCAGGCAGATAGGCCACAAAGGTGCCACCAAGGACCATGACAATGGAGAAGCCAAAGAAGAAGACGACCCGCATGTTCCAGACGTCCAAAACAGGGTCCTTGTCATAACCGTGGGAGTCTGGGTTCTGTGGAGGAGGAGAGGTCAGTGAGGGCTTCCTACTGCTCCACAAAGCCTTATGCAGGCTCTGCAGAACCTGGTCTCCAAACTCCCCTTCCTCATTAAATTCCTCTTTCTAGTCTTAGGATGTGTCAAGCTCCCTCCCACCACAGGCCCTTTGCACTTGCTGTTCCCACTGCCTGAAAAGCCTTTCCTCCCGATCTAGTCATGGCTGGATCTGTCTCATCATTGAACGTTTTGGCTTCATCACCATTTCCTTTAGGAGGCATTCCTGAGTCACTCTATTAAGTTGAACCACAGGAAACTGCTATTTTCATAGGTCAAAAATGGTTGCATATTGGCAATTTCTTATGGTGTAACCTGATAAAATAGCCTCCTACACCCAAGTCACTCTCCATCCACTTATCCTGCTTAACTTTCTTTCTAGCATTTATTTGTTTACCAAAGTGCTATGTTGCCCAGGCTGGTCTCGAACTCCTGGCCTCAAGTGATCCTCCCCCCTCAGCCTCCCAGAGCACTGGGATTACAAGCATGAGCCACTGCACCCAGCCTATATCACTCTGTATTATTGTTTTCTAATATTTCACATGTTTATTTTCTGTCTTCCCCACAATCATGTAGGCTCTATGACAGCATAGGCCTTATCTGATTTCCACACTGCTGTACCCCTAGGTCCCTGAACTGCACCTGGCATACAGCAGCCCTCGATACATATGTACAGAATGAGCAAATAAATGAAGAACTATCCTATATATCCAAACCCCTTAACCAGAGGTTAGTATTGGTGAAGTACTTACTATGTGCCAGGCCTTTTCACATACACAAACCTCGCAATACCTCAGTGAGGTGGAACATGACAATAATAGACATCTTCTAATGCTGAGTGCTTATGAAGTGCCACCTGCTGTTCTGAACATTTTGACTCATTTAATTACATGAGGCAGGTGTGTAGTATTTTATTTTCTAGAAGCTGTCCCATTACTTTTCCCATTTTACACACACTTTCTGTGTGATTGGTACACAAGTGAAAAAGAAAAAGAAAAAAACAAACTGAGGCACCAAGGGGTTAAGCGACTTACCCAAGGTCACACAGGTGGGTAACTGTCAATGCTTGGAGTCCAACCTGGGCCGCCTGACTTCACAGCCTTTGCTATTAATACAGCACAGCAGACCTGTTAACCCTAAGTTCAAATACCGGTTCTACCACGTATTCAGTTACGTGAGCTTGGGCAATCCACTTAACATCTCTGTGCTTCAGTTTCCTCATCTGTAGAATGGGCATAATAAATAATAGTGCCTACCTCAAAATCGGATTGTTTTGAGGATGAGTTAATGTACTTGAAGTGTTTAGAACACAGACGGCACCAAGCAAGTGTCTTACCAGTGTTTAGTACTACCGTTGTCATGTTATATTGCTTCTCATGTGTTTTGAGCGCTGCCCACTTCAAGTTTGATTTCTGTCTGCAAAATAAGGCCAATCCCACCTCTGGCCATGGACCGAAATCAGGGGACAAAGGAGGAAAACAAGCTATGCAAAATTCCCAGGTCTTCCAAGATTTCGCCAGTTGAGCAATCCTCGGCCGCCTAAGAACGTCCTCTACGGCGCCCCGTCTGTCAGTCCCCGATTGACCCTTCCCGGCGTTCCGTTCCCCATCCCTCTCACCTTCTCGTAGAGGTTTTCGTCCTCAGTATCTGGGTCCTCCTGCCAGCGCATGGTCGGTTCTGGCGGCCGCTTTCCCGCCACAGCGGACGGGGTGACCACAGCCCTGGAGGAAGCGGATTCCCAGCGAACGCGGGCAGCCGGAAGCCCTCGCGTCGCCACTGCCACCAAAAGGCGGCGAGCGCACAAACCTAACAGCCCACCCGCCATGACAGATTGTGCGGCAGGGCTTCAGGGGCGGGGACGGAAATGCGACTGTGCGCAGCTGCAGTTGGACCGAGCGCGATAATTATCGCTCCGCCTCCGCCACACTAAATAGGTCCCGGGTCTGATTTTGTTTTCTAATGAGGCGGGGCGTTTAGGAGCCCTCTCTCCCTCCCGTTGTCACGGTCTCGTGGGACGAACCATTCTCTTATCCTATCTGTCAGGCTGAGAAATCTCTTATTGATCGGTCTCCTCATTTCCTTGCTAGGAATAAAGCGGTGACATTTGGGTGGATACAATTCCCAGCCAATGGCCCAGAGATTTCCCTTGCCCTTTGGGGAGAGAGGTGGAGCTTCCTCTCGTCTTTCATCTTCAAAGGAAGTCAAGTTTCTAAAAAGCGGACCTTGACGGATTGGCCAGTAGCTCCTCTTTTTCTCCACTTGCGGGGCGTTTGCTTGGGCAGTGGGGAGGTGGCAAATGCTTGCCAATCAGAGCAGGCCAGGGCTGGCCAACGGCGGCCAGCGACCAATCGACGAAGCCGGCCAGAGCGCGCTCGCTTAGTAGGTGGATGGTGGTCGGAGCGCCGGCTCCCTTGTCGTCGCCGCCATTTTGTGCTGGTGACTGCGGCCGGCTGGAAGTAGGTGGCAGAGGGTTTCCCTGGGAGGGCAGCGCGCTTGGCGCTTCTCCCCTCCCCTCTCCTCCCTTCTGCCTCCAGCCTCGGACTTGGTTGTTCCGCGCACCGGCACTGGCTGAGCTGGGAGAGTTGAGGAGGTGGCGGCGGGCCGAGGTGATGTCTGGGAGCCCTCCCTTGACAGCCCGGGCCGAGAAGGTGAGCGTCGACGCTGGTCGTGGGGGCGGAGGTAAGGGTCCTGGGGCGGGGAGGCGGGTGCGTAGAGGAGGCGCGAGGGCGGACTGCGGGCCGCTGGTGTGCGCGGAAGGGAGAGATGAGTGTGCACCGTCTAAACCTGGGATTCGGGGGGGGTGTCTTTTTTTTTTTTTTTTTTTTTTTGCGAGAGCAAAGGCGCGTGCGCGATTGGGACACGGGATGGGTGCTTGCGGATTGGGGGAAGGGAGGCAACTGTGTCCGCTACACCGAACTTTAAACATGTATCCATGCAGAGGCAGGTGTCTGGGACTTTGTTGTGCTTGCTAGCTGTTACTTTGGTGGTTGTATGTACACGGGGAAATGTTCTGTGGTTCTGGTCCCTATTCGTGGGAAGGGGTGACAGAAGAAGAATGTGTGACTCTAGTCTTTATCCTTGCGGCTGGGGGGCGGGTGTCTATGACTCTGGTCCTTACCCATGGGCGGGGTGGGGGGCGGCTGTCTCGTTACTGGCCCTAACTTATTGGGTGGGAAAGGGAGTGCAAGGAATGTGTGTGTGACTTATTGTGCTTTCTTTTGAGCAATTCTTATGCGTGACACTGGTGTTCATCCATTGAAAGGGGGCTCAGTGTGTGATTATGGCCCTTACTATGTGTTCCTTCTGTGATTTTGGCCCGTAGTTATTTGGGGCTTGTGTCTGTGACTCTGGCTGCTTTGGCAGAGTGTGTTGAGGGTTTTGTATCTGGCTCTCAGCCACTGGGGCCCCTTGTTGTGATTATAACTCTTATCCATCTGGGAGCAGGTAACTCTGGTTCCCGGTGCCTTGAGGAGGAAGAGAAAATTGGCGTGTGTGTGTGTGTGTGTGTGTGTGTGTGCGCGCGCGCGCGCGCGCACGGAGGAAAGGTGTGGTGGCAACCTAAGGTTGGGCAGGTCCTGCTACCGTCTGGCTTTACCTGATTCCCGTTCAGAGGGCGGGGCCTGAAGATTGTGGGATTCATCCTGACCCCTGGCTGGGGTCACAGGGCTCTCAGGACTCCCTTACTTCTCAGTGCAGCCCTGAGGGTTGGATGAGGTGGCTGACCCTCCATCCCAGCAGAAGAACACAGTGGTTCAGAAGAGCCTCCAAAAGGGCCCCTTCTGCCTCTGGAAAACTTGGGCTCAGAGCCCTAGGGAGAGAGCCACCTTGGGACCTGGCTGCACATAAGAGACAGGGCTCAGGGCTGAGCCAGTTGCCACGTGAGGGCCAAGGCTGTGTTGTCCAGGAGCCCAGGGAGGTGGCAGCTGTCTCGTTGGCCAAGTTAGCCCCTTCACACACACACCCAGGAGCCCTTCAGCATCTTTTGCTGCCTTGT
Organism: Indri indri; assembly: GCA_004363605.1. NCBI lineage: Eukaryota > Metazoa > Chordata > Mammalia > Primates > Indriidae > Indri > Indri indri. The sequence continues at coordinate 17,281 of RJWJ010001001.1, read as the reverse complement.
AGGGGGCAGCCAGCACTTTGTTGGGAGGATGAAATGGTAACTTGGGGCCCATGGAAGGAACCTGCTGGGTGCCTGGGACTCCCACTGTAGCGAAGTCTTACCTAATGTGCCTAATCTCAGGCAAGTCATTCAGCACTGAGAGCCCCCCAGGGCATGTGGCCCCAGGCTTGAACTTGTCTACCAGTCTCTAGTGGCAAAGCTCTGATCACACAATGGGTGGCCCCACCAGGTCTCTCTGCAAGATGCCCCCTGTCTGATGAAAGCCTTGCTGTTTTCTAGGGCAGTGGGCTCTAGCCTCGTATTTGTGTGGAAGGGAAGGGCTTTCTTCCCACTGTGATCCACAGGAGCACTGGGAGTTGGAAAACAACATCCCTGGGCTGAGGAACAGCAGAGAGCCTCAACAACAAGGGTTGCTCAGGGAGGGCTTCTCTGCCCCAACTCCCTTGACCGCTTTCTTCCTTCTGGTCTCCCCAGAGTCCCTGCAGGAGGCATCACCCAGGCTGGCAGATCATGGTGGCAGCAGCGGGGGTGGCTGGGAAGTGAAACGGAGCCAGCGGCTGAGGAGGGGCCCCAGCAGCCCCCGCAGGCCCCATCAGGACATGGAGTATGAAAGACGGTGAGTTATCTCCTCCCACCCCTCCCAAGCAGCCTAGGCTTGTCTCCGTGTGAGAATCGATCCAGGAAGGTGCTAGTAGGAGGCTTCTGGGCAGAGGAAATAGTGTCACAGATGATTGGTTCCTTTTCAGCCGACTTGTATTTGGCACCTGTTGTGACCCAGGACCTGTTCTAGGCTCTGGGAGTGCAGCGATGAATGAGACAGATAAGATTACAGCCTCCTGGGTACTCAGGGCCTCACAAAGGAGACCACGCAGTTTATAGGTGATTACAAAACAGCTTGCTGGGTACCATGGTTGGATGTGATGGTCAGAAAGGATCGAGGGGGAGGAGTCAAGGCTGATGCCCAGGTTTCCAGCTTTGGTGACCCTGATAGGTGTGTGGTGCCATTCAACATGAAAGCAGCCACTGGAGGAGCAGTAGGAGGAGGAGAGGCAGAGGTCAAGGTTGGGGCTGTGGCCAGGTTTGAGGGATGGTAGGGAGTGGCGCCTTCAGAGTCACAGTCAGGAATTTGCCCAGGATGGGTGTGGGACAAGCCAGGTCAGATAGTGAGAGATGCCAGGGACATGGTGGGCTGTAGTCGGCCTGATACTTGTCTTGAAATCCATACTCTCATACAGTTATTTTTTCAACTCTGGTATGAACAAGAAGCAGTTGGGATGCTGGGTAAAATGCAGAGATCCTAATTAGAATTTGTTGTTCCCTCGCCATCCTGGTCGGTCACCCCAGGTGATCCTGAGGCAGGTGATCTAGCCATGACATTTTAAGGTTGCCAAGGAAAGCAGACCTAACTCTCCCAGAAAGCCTCTATTAAGAGTCAATAGATTTAAGGCTGAGTTTGGTGGCTCACACCTGTAATCTTAGCACTTTGGGAAGCCGAGGCAGGAGGATCACTTGAAGACAGGAGTTTGAGACCAGCCTGGGCGACTTAGTGAGACCCTGTCTCTACAAAAAATAAAGAATTAGCTGGGCATGGTGGCACATGTCTGTAATTCTAGCTACTCGGGAGGCTGAGACAAGAGGATCACTTGAGCTCTGGAGTTGGAGGCTGCAGTGAACTATGATCATGCCACTGCACTCCAGCCTGGTTGACAGAGAGAGACCTTATCTCTTAAAAAAAAAAATGAACAGGGAGAAAATAATTTTTAAAATGCCCTACAAAGGGTTTCTTCTACCACCACACCTTTTAAAAATATAGAATTATAACATTTTGTTTTCTGAAAAATGAGCCCAAATTTGAGATATAGTCATCATCTACTGTTAATCAGTCTTGAAAATGTCTTTTGAAAGGCATTTGATTTTGGACAGTATTCACTAGCAGTGTTCTGTGGCCATTTCTGAGTTTGAGTAAGTGACATATGTACTTTGTTCAGATTTTATTACCAAAGCCACTGGCTTTCTTTTGGCTTTTGAAAGTCTTCAAGTGCAGAAGTTTGAGTTAATCATACTTTCCAGCTCAAAGTAGGTTTTTATCATAGGTCAGCATAAGGCCTCCTCTTGCCCTGTTTATTTTTTCATTTTTATTCCCAATTCCCACCTCTATGATCAGCTGCTCTGTCCTGTTTGATATATATACTAAAATATGTAGTGTTGTTTTGAGTGTCTGTGATTTCAATTTATATAAATGACATAGTGCTAAAGTCTTTGTTCTGCTTCCCGAACTTTTTACTACTCAGTGCTGTGTTTTTAAGATCTGTCTATATTGCCGTGTGTATTTTAGTGCTTTGCTTCCAGTTGCCACCAAGGGCACCATGGGGTGTGCCTATTGCCTTTTACTTAACGATTCTCCCAAGGATAGGTACTTGTTCTTAATTTTGATGTGCTAAAGTCATCTCTTTTTTTTACCTTGTAATTTCGCTTTCAGAATCTTCTTTTTTCCTATCCCAAATCACAAAGATTCTTTCAATCCGAAGTTTTACCTTTTGCATTCAGGTCTTAAATACATCTGGAGTCCATTTATTTTTTTTTTTAATTTATAAAGAAATTTATTTCTCATAGTTTTGGAGGCTGGGAAGTCCAATACCAAGGTGCCAGAATTTAGTGGGGGCCTTCTTGCTGCCTTGCTGTGTCATCCCATGGCAAAATGCAAGACGGTGAGAGAAGGAAAGAGAGAGGAAGAGGGGAGGGAGACAGGAGTCAGGGGGGAGACAGAGACATGTTAGGTTCTGGTTTTGTTTTCCTCCATATAGCGGGCAGTTTTTCCAGTACCACCTCCTAAATCGTCCATTCCTTCTCTATTGTTTTGTGGTACTGCTTCTGACTTCAAGTTCCCTTCTGTACGTGGCTTCATCTTGAGTGATATAATTTGTTCCATTGGTCTATTTGCTTATTCTTGTGCCAGAACCTTATTTTTACTATTAATAGCTCCCTCTTTGCTCTTAGTTTTCAAAGTTGATTTAACCATTTGTGGAGCTTTATTCTATATAAAAATTTTATCAAGTCTCTCAAAAACACTTAAGAATTTTGATTGATATTTGATTAAATTTCTATATTAATTTGGGGAAATTTGTCATCTTTGTGAGTAATCATCTCATCCAAGACCTGTATGGAGAATATTTTAAAATTTGTGTAAAGGGCATAAAAATCTTAATAAATGAAAATACAGGTCTTGTGTATTCTTTGTTAAAGTATCCCTAGGTACTTCAGTAGTTTTCATTGACATCTTTTTTTTCTTTTAATTTTTTTCATGCTGGTATTTGTTGGGGTAGAGGAAAGCTGTTGATTTCTGTAAGTTATCTTATTCCTGCTGTACTCTCTTGTTATTTCTAATAGTTCGTTGTTGATTCTGATGTTCTTTCTAAGTAGTTGGTCATGTTGTATGCAAATCCATCCTGTCACTTCTTATTTTTTTCTTCACTTATAGCATTGTCCAGGACTTTTAGTACCATGTTAAATAGTATCAGTGGTACTGGGTGCACAAATTAAGATTCACTTTGGCTGGTTGTGGCTGAAAATCCAAAGAATAATGGCTTAAACAAGATAGTTTGCTTTTCTTTCGCATAAAATAAAGGCAATCTGCAGATAGACGTTTAGTCCAGGGCTAATAGGCAGCCCCTTCTGTGTAGCCATCCTCAACACATGGTACTCGATGCAACAGGTAGGAAGCGAAATAAAAGAGAATGTGTTTAAAGTTTCTTCATTAAGTATGACATGTGCAATAAGTTTTCAGAACGTAGCCTTTAATAAGTCAAGAAAATTCTCTAATCTTAGTTTGCTAAGATTGATCATAAATGAGTATTAAACTTCAAAATCATGTGCTTTTTTGCCTCTTTTGTGCGCTAATTTCATAATTTGTATTAAATTATGTTCTTAAAGGCCGGGCGCGGTGGCTCACGCCTGTAATCCTAGCACTCTGGGAGGCCGAGGCGGGCGGATCGTTCTGAGCTCAGGAGTTCGAGACCAGCCTGAGCAAGAGCGAGACCCCGTCTCTACCAAAAATAGAAAGAAATTAATTGGACAGCTAAAAATATATATAGAAAAAATTAGCCGGGCATAGTGGCGCCCTGTAGTCCCAGCTACTCGGAGGCTGAGACAGTAGGATTGCTTGAGCCCAGGAGTTTGAGGTTGCTGTGAGCTAGGCTGATGCCACGGCACTCGCCCCAGGCAAGAGAGTGAGACTCTGTCTCAAAAAAAAAAAAAAAAAATTATGTTCTTGGCATTCTTGAGCTGTACCCTACTTAATCGTGGTGTGTATGAATACTTTTATTATAACTTATTTTGAAAATTGAAATGTATGGAAAAGTCGCAAAAAAGAATATAATGAACTCCTGTATATCCTCTACCCAGAATCACTAATTGTAAATATTTTGCCACATTTGCACATTTAGTTTACCAAACACCTACGTACACACACACACACACACACACACACACACACACACACACACATTGTTTTTTCTGAATCATTTGAGTTAGTGGCAGACATGACCCTTTAAGTGCAGCAGCACGTATGTCCTAAGAACAAGGACTTTCTCTTCCATAATCACAGTACACTTTCAATATCAGGAAATTTAACAATGATATGATACTTTATCTTGTATAAAGCCCATATTCAGATGTCATCACTTGTCTCAATAATGTCCTTTCTTTTTTATTGTTGTTTTTTAGAGATGGGGTTTTAGACAGTTTTAGATCTTAGATGGTTTTTAGAGATGGAGTCTCACTCTGTCGCCAAGGCTAGAGTGCAGTAGCACGATCATAGCTCACTGCAGTCTCCAAATTCTGGGCTCAAATGATTTCCTGCCTCAGCGTTCCCAGTAGCTAGGACTACAGGCATGCCACCACCATGCCCGACTAAATTTTTTTTTTTTTTTTTAGAGATGGGGTCTTGCTCTGTTGCCCAGGCTGGTCTTAAACTCCTGGCCTCAAGCGATCCTCCCACCTCAGCCTCCCAAAGTGCTGGAGTTATAGGCATTAGCCACCGCGCCCAACCAATAATGTCCCTTATAGCTGGATTTCCCAGATACAATCTCCAATCCAAGATCACGTATCACATTGTACTACTTTGTATTTTTAGTCTTTAATCTGTAAGAGTTATTCAGTCTTTCTTCATTTTGTATGACCTTGACATGTTTTAAGGTCAGTTGTTTTATAGAATGTTTCTCAATTTGGATTTTCCTAATGCTTACTCATGAATTTTTGCAGAAAAGTTATTTAAGTGGTTTATGTATATTTTTAAAACACTGTCAGATTAAATTAGCTGTTGGATTTAGGATGTTTGCATCTGTGTTTATTAGCAAAGTGCTCCTATGGTTTTCTTTCCTGTATTTATCTGGCATTGGAAGGAAGGTAACCCCATGACATGAATTGAGCAGCCTTTGCTCTTTCTGTCTGTGTGTGTGTGTCTCTCTCTCTCTCTTTTTTTTTTTTTTTTTTTGAGACAAGAGTCTCACCGTGTTGTCCATGCTAGAGTGCCGTGGCGTCAGCCTAACTCACAGCAACCTCAAACTCCTGGGCTCAAGCAATCCTTCTGCCTCAGCCTCCCAAGTAGCTGGGACTACAGGCACGTGCCACCATGCCTGGCTAATTTTTTCTATATATTTTTAGTTGTCCGATTAATTTCTTTCTATTTTTAGTAGAGACGGGGTCTCACTCTTGCTCAGGCTGGTTTCAAACTCCTGAGCTCAAACAATCCGCTTGCCTCGGCCTCCCAGAGTGCTAGGATTATAGGCATGAGCCACCGCGCCCGGCCTCTCTCTCTCTTTAATATAGGGTCTTGCTCTGTTTACCAGACTAGAGTGCAATGGCATGATCATAGCTCACTACAACCTCAAACTCCTGGGCTCAAGTGATCCTCCTGAGTAGCTAGGACTATAGGCATACACCACCACACCTGGCTAATGTTATTTGGTGTAAGAAGTGAGGTAGATAAACAACTCTATTTTCTTAGGGGTCAACACATTTTTTCTGTGAAGGGCCAGGTAGTAAATATTTTTGACATTGGACTGTACTGTCCCTGTTGCATCTGAAAGCAGTGTAAATGAATGGGTATAGCTGTGTCCAATAAAACTTTATTTAAGGAGACTGGATTTGGCCCACTGGCTGTAGTTTGATGATTCCTGGGCCAGATAGTTATTGCATCTATTATTTACTGACTAATCCATTTTCCCCTTGTTGATTTGAAATATAACCTTTGGTTTATTCTCAATTTCCATGTGTGTTTTTGTGTGCTACGGACTCTGTTCTATTTCACTCATCTGTCCATTCATGTTTTAATTGATCTACTTTTATAATATGTTTTAATATTTGATAGAGGAGCTCTCTCCTTGTTAGTTTTTAAAAAAAAAATTTTTCTCAACTCTCAAGTTGTTACTTGTCCTTTGTTTTTTAAAACAGTGCCTCAGTGAATAACGTTTTTGTACATGTGCAAGCATATCTGTACATTAAGTTCCCAGAAGTAGAATTGTGGGTCAAAGAATATATAGATTTTTAGTTTTACCAGCTATTGCCAAATTCCCCTCCATAAGGATTGTTCCATTTTTCACTCCTACCAGCAGTGAGAGTGCCTATTCCCATACAGCCTTGCCAACAGAGTTTGTTGTCAAACATTTGGACTTTTGCAAATCTGTTAGGTTAAAAAAATGTTCTATCACAAATCTTCCTTACTGAAGAATTCCAAATAATAATAATTATTATTTAGTGGTAATTATAATTATAAAATAATCGTTTATAAATATAATAATTATAAATAATAATCCCAAATAATGTAGGTACTCCTCCTTCCAGGAGGTAGAGCTTAAGTCCTCTCCTCTTGAGTGTGGGCTGGTCTTAGGGACTCGTTTACAAAGAATATAGTATGGAAAGGGGAAAATAGACATTTTACAAGGCAGAAACCTGGCAGACACTGCCTTAACCAGATGATCAAGGGTTAATATCACCATAAGTCACATTGGTATCATATACTCCCTGCTATGATATGATCAGAAGGGCATCTCGCTTCTGTTGTGTGCTACTCAAAACAAAATAAAACAAAACAAAAATACCCCTATAACCTCAAATCTAATCACAGGAACACATTAGACAAAACCAAGTTGAGGGGCATTCTACAAAGTACCTGACCAGTAATACTCTTCAAAACTGTTAAGGTCATCAAAACAAAACAAACAAGGAAAGACTGGAAAACTTTCACAGGCCAGAGAAGACTGAGGGGACATGACAACTAAATGGTATCCTGGAATAGAAAAAGGATATCAGGCCAGGCATGGTGGCTTATGCCTATAATCCTAGCACTCTGGGAGGCTGAGGTGGGAGGATCACCTGAGCTCAGGAGTTCAAGACCAGCCTGAGCAAGAGTGAGACTGCGTCTCTACCAAAAACAGAAAAAATTAGCCGGGAGTGGTGGCACGAGCCTATAGTCCCAGCTACTCAGGAGGCTGAGGCAGGAGAAGAAGTTTGACTTCATCAAGATTAGAAACTTATATGTCAAAGGACACTATCAAGAGAGTAAAAAGACAACCCACAGAATGAGAGACCATATTTACAAATCATATATCTGATAAGGGATTAATATCCAGAATATATGAAGAACTCTTACAACAACAAAACAACCCAATTCAAAAATGGACAAAGGACTTGAATAGACATTTCTCCAAAGAAGATATACAAGTGGTCAATAAGCACATGAAAATATGCAAGATAATAAATGTCGGTGAGGATGTGGAGAAATTGGAACCCTGTGCATTACCAGTAGGTAGGAATGTAAAATGGTGCCACTGCTGTGGAAAACAGTTTGGCAGTTCCATAAAAAGTTAAACATAGAATTACCATATGATCCAGCAGTTCCACTCCTAGGTATATACCCAAAAGAATTGAAAGCAGGCACTCAGACAGATACTTATATACCAGTATTCATAGCAGCATTATTCACAATATCCGAAACAACCAAGAGGTGGAAACAATCTAAATGTCCATCAACAGTTGAATGATAACCAAAATATGTGTACCATATTTATGTAGCCAGTGGGGGAAACTGGGTGAAGGGTACACGGGACCTCCCTGTTGTATCTCTGCAACTTCTGCGAATCTATAATTATCCTCAAATAAAAAGTTTTAAAGAACCGAACTGTCCTTATTATTGAGGGTCATTATGCTAGACAGCAAGATTGGGCCTAAGCCTGTAGGTTATTTAAAATAACAAATACTGGGCTGGGCACAGTGGCTCAAACCTGTAATCTCAGCCTCCTGAGTAGCTTGGGTCTACAGGTGCCCACCACCATGCCCAGCTAATTTTTCTATTTTTTATAGAGATGGGGTCTCACTGTTGCTCAGGCTGGTCTCAAACTCCCGAGCTCAAGGGATCCTCCCGCCTCAGCCTCCCAAAGTGCTAGGATTACAGGTCCTTTTCAGCTTTTTTTGTTTGTTTGTTTGTTTTTTGAGACAGAGTCTCACTCTTTTGCCTGGGGTGAGTGTCGTGGCATCAGCCTAGCTCACGGCAACCTCAAACTTCTGGGCTCAAGCAATCCTACTGTCTCAGCCTCCCGAGTAGCTGGGACTACAGGCATGCGCCACCATGCCCGGTTAATTTTTTCTATATATATTTTTAGCTGTCCAATTAATTTCTTTCTATTTTTGGTAGAGACGGGGTCTCGCTCTTGCTCAGGCTGGTTTTGAACTCCTGAGCTCAAACAATCTGCCCGTCTCGGCCTCCCGGCCCCTTTTCAGCTTTTAACCTCTTTTCTTCCCTGTTTAATTGCTTTAGCTAGTGTCTCTACACTAATGCTAAGAATGGTGTCGATAATGGACATGCTAGTGTTGTTCCTGACCATAATTGGAATCCTGCTAGTAACATTCTTCTGTGGGGTCTGTTTTTTCTTGCTTTCTCATTTTTTTTTTTTTTTTTTTTTAGAGATGGAGTTTTGCTCTGTTACCCAGGCTGGAGTGCAGTGGTGCAATCATAGCTCACTGCAACTTCAAACAAATATGTATTGGTTGCTTTTATAATAGCTTTTTCATCATTATTTTATCCAAAACATAATTGTCGAGCACCTACTGAGTACTAGAAGCTATGCTAAGCTTTGGGGAGTATGATAGTGAGCCAAGCAGCTATGGGCCCCTCATTTCCTGGAACCTGTGGTCTTGGAATCTTTTTAACTCACCAAAGAAATGCAGATTAAATCAGCTTTGAGATAATTATTTTATAATTATTGTGGTAGGAGAAGTTTTAACAAAGGAGCCTGCTATTGCTAGCAAGGTGACAGTGAAACAAAGGGGTGGGGCATGGTACACGATGAGGGGGAGCAGTTGGCAGGGACCTGCCCCCACAGGACCCTGCAGGCCTTGTGGGACCTTGGTGGGCATTTCGGTATTTTATCCTGAAACTAAGAGGGAGCCACCGAAGGGAATAAGATGGTTGGGTTTGATTGTTTTTGCCTTAGAGAATACTCACATTTGGGATTCGGGACGTAGGGACTGAACTGGGGAGGTCTGGGTGGAGGTGAGGAGACCGGCCAGGCCGCAACTGAGGTACCCATGAAGGGAGCCAGCAGTGTGGACCAGAGGGGGTGGGGGAGGGATGGAGGAAGGTGGGTTGTGTTTGAGAGAGGTGTGGGAGTCAGCTCCCTCTGTAGGGTAAGGATTTAGGAATCCATGTCTGGGGTGTGGGCCTGGGTGCCTAGAGGGATGGGTGGATGGGTGAGGGTCATGCCTGTCTCTTGTACCTTTCAGAAAGGGCGACCCCTAATCCCTCCCTTTCCTTCTTCCCCTAGAGGGGGTCGTGGCGACAGGACCGGCCGTTATGGAGCCACCGACCGCTCACAGGATGATGGTGGGGAGAACCGCAGCCGAGACCACGACTACCGGGACATGGACTACCGTTCATATCCCCGCGAGTACGGTAGCCAGGAGGGCAAGCACGACTACGACGACTCCTCTGAGGAGCAGAGTGCAGAGGTGAGGGCAAGGCTCCTGAAGGGCCTCTGTGTCTGGCTGCAGCACCGCGTGCAGGCAGCTCTCTGCTCCTGTGCCTCTTCAGACTGTGCTCGGTGGCTTTGCATCACCTGGAGGGCCTGTCCCTACTCCCCTCTCTGAGGGCTCCTCTCCCAGCCTGGGTCTCCCTGGCTTCCACACGCTTGGCTCTGTACTTCTAAAGGCCCCTGGCCGCCACCTCTTTCCCTTCTTCCTGTCGTTCAGTTTGGGCCCATGGTCACTGTGAGCCCTGTACTGCCTGCTCCCAGCTGACTTGGGGCACTCAAAGAGCCTCTTCCATGGGACCCGGCGTCTGGGGTTGGGAGGGCAGCCATGGGCCTGCATAGCACCGAGCTGAGCAGTTCTGGGAGGCCAACCGTAGGCATTCCCAATGGTGACAGAGCCCCTACACAGAAGGGAAGGACCCCTTGGGGGAGCCAGTGCCACGTTGGGTAGTTACCCTTAGGCTGAGGGGTGACACATGATACTTGCGATCAAGGAACCCCCATGTGAGGGGAAGAAACAGCCTTGCCTTAGGGGAACCCCATTTGGAGAGAGCAGTCAGGGCCCTGGTCCAAGCAAGCAAGCAGCTCTCCTGTCCAGCAGGGTGGGAGCTGCTGCCATCTGGAGGGTCCAGTGCAAAGACCCTTTTAGTGGGCCACCAGCTTCAGTGGGGGACCAGGGGCTGAGGGCAGTCAGGCTTCCCCAGTGGCAGCTGTAAACTGTGCCTGGATGTCTTTGGGGGCACTGGGTGGCCCTGGCCAGAGTGAGAGCAGAGCATCAAGTTATCTGGCTCTGGCCTCCTCTGCACAGGCAGGGTGTGGCCCCAGGCTTGGCCTGCTTAGTCCTGGGATGGATGGGTTTGCAACAACCAAAAGCCCAGCAACCACACCCTGTTTTGAGGTGGGGACTGATGGAGGAATGGCTGGGGCTGGGGCTCTGGCCAAGATCTAAAGCTATTCCTATGCCCCTAGCTTGGTTGCAGGGCCCAGATCCAGGCTGAGAACCATAGGAAATGTGTGGCCTTTGGTGGCACAGGGAACAATTGTGCACATACCAGCGGAGCTGGCGAAGGAGGAAGACAAAAGTCAAGGGCGGGGTCTGGTGTGCTGACTCTAGGTCATTTTGCCCCAAGGAGGCTTAAGCTGTGTCTTGTCACCTACCTTTGGGAGTTCCCCCACACTAGTACTGCCACCTACTTCTCCCCACCCTCTGAAGGCAGCCCCAAAAATATCGTGCGGAGAATTTCCAGCCCCAGAAGGGTTGCAGTCCAGGGCCTACCCACCTTGCCTGTCTGACCCTTTAGCCGGAGCCCGCCCACCCCTGGCTTTCAGAGCCTGCTTGCCTCAGAGAGCCAGCGGCCAGTCCCTAGGCCCGCCCAGGCTGACTGCCCGTCTGGTGTCTCTCATCTCATTCTGTCGGCCAGGATTCCTACGAGGCCTCCCCGGGCTCCGAGACTCAGCGTAGGCGGCGGCGGCGGCACAGGCACAGCCCCACCGGCCCGCCAGGCTTCCCCCGAGACGGCGACTATCGAGACCAGGACTATCGGACCGAGCAAGGGGAGGAGGAGGAGGAGGAGGAGGATGAGGAGGAGGAGGAGAAGGCCAGTAACATCGTCATGCTGAGGATGCTGCCACAGGCAGCCACTGAGGATGACGTACGTGCCCCCCCATGGCCCTGGGCAGGAGGCCAGGCTGGGTCTCCTCCAGGGCCCTCAACTTCTCCCCACCCCTCCCTCACCCCCAACCTCAGCACCTTTCATCCCTTCTCCCCCACTGGCTCCTGTTCCCCAGCACTGATCAGTCCTTTGTGGGCAGGCCCCATCGGCTCCTGGTCTGGAGGGAGGAACGTCAGATAGGCCAGCTTGGCCAAGGGGTGATGGCTGTGGGTGTGGGAGGGAGAAGAGCAGTCCTGCACGTTCCACTGGTCACCCAGCCATTCTGCATGTGCGCGTCGAGGGCCAGCTGCTCACCAGGCCCAATGCTGGCTATTGCCAGTGGCAGAGATGACACTGGGACCCTGCAACCATTGGCCGAGGGCATGGGATTTTCTGAAATTTTATTCTCATTCTCCCGCATCCCCTTTTGTCAGCAGCATCAAATGTCATCACTGGCCTGGCCACAGAGCCTTGGGTGGCTGCTAATAGCTTCCCCATGCTGTTTGCCTTTGTGACATTTTCTCCCTTCTGTCTTCCTCCCTTTATTTTCGTTTTCTTTATTAAATTTTTTATCTATTTCTTTCTTCCCAAATAGGTCACTGGGAATGACCATCTTCTCCCTTTTCTCCTGTTTCCTTTTCATACAGACTTCTCAGAAGGAGCCACATTAAAACCCCAAGAGGACCATTAGAATAGCGTCCCTACCAGCCTCCCTGACTCTAGTCGTTCTTAGTCCACTCCCCCACGAATTCTCTGATCAGCTTCCCTCTGTAATCTGCCAGCTGCCCCTTTTGTAGCAGAGAAAATCCCACCTATGTATTTGAGGGCTTCTAAAGTCTGGCCCACCTGCCCTGTTCAGGGTGAGACAGTAGCTGATTGCTGGCATTGGTTGAGGATTTATCACAAGGTGGGCCACATGCTGGGTCTGATTTAATCCTCACAGTGGCCCTACAGGGAAGGTACTCTTTGTATTCCATCCTACGGGTGAGGAAACCAGTGCCAAGCAGTGAAGTAACTTGCCCCAGGTCCCATAGCCAGTGGGTGGCAGAGTGAGTGGAGGCTGGCGTCTAACCCTGGGCAGCTGGACCCCAGAGCCCACTTGCTTGCCACTTTCTGAGCCTTCCCTTAGTACTTGGAATTCCGATAAGCTCTTCTGTGTATTTTTCCTTTTCATCCGTGTGTCTGTGTGTGTGTGTAAGGCTAATCTCCTGTTTGTTTAACCTGATGAGGAAACCAAGGCCCACAGGCATGAATACTCCTTCTGAGAGTGCCTGGCATAGACTCCCAGTCCTCCATAAGAGGCCCCACTGGCCTAGAGATCCTGCCTTCACCTGGTCCAAATCCTAAATTGCCTCTGCAGCTTCCCTCTGTTCTACTTCATCCAGGAAGCTTTCCAAACCCCACGACTACGCCTTTTTGTCTCCACCCTAAGTTACTGCTAGACTCGTGGTCTAGGGCACACAGCTGGAATTTGCTCAGACTCCTGTCCTCCCCAGTTGGTATTTGTGTCATGGGGTCTCTCTTGATGTAAGCTGGGGCGGGGGGGGGGGCAGTAATCCCCTTGCAAAGAGCAAATCGCATCCCAGCTTTCCTTGCTTCGTGGCTGCCACCAAGCCCTTTTGTCAGATCACCCTGCCCGCCCTTCTTGAGTTGCTGGCTCTCTGGCTCTCTTACTGTTCTCCGTGCCCCCGAGGGTCACCTTGCTGCCATTCTTTACCTTGCTCTGTGCTCCTTTCTTCATTTTCTGACTCACTTTATGCAGGTCTGGGGCTGAAAGCCAAGACCGGGTACTGGTGTGGGTCTGGGGCTGTTGTCACTCAGGGAAAAGCTCTTAAAGAGGCAGAGGAGACTGTGCACATCACTAGTGACCCCTCAGGGTCCAGAGGCCTCCAGCTGGCCTCAGATACACAGCAGCCTCGTGCTGAGCCTGCCCCACTCTCTGTCTCCATATAGATCCGTGGCCAGCTGCAGTCCCACGGCGTCCAAGCACGGGAGGTCCGGCTGATGCGGAACAAATCCTCAGGTGAGCTTTTGTTCCCAGTGCCCTTGTCTTCTGCTGGCCAGCCTCAGCCTCCAAATCTCCCTCCTGCCTCTGCCTTCTCCGTCCCCCTCCCTCCCCTGCCTTCCTGCCACAGCTGGGAATGGGCAGCTTGGGGGGTACCCTCTCTTCTTCTTTCCCCCTTTCCCCACTCCTCACAGCTCCAGCCAGCAGCCTCTCCCAGCAGCCCCTCTTCTCTTGGGGAGGGGGTGCAGCTCTGAGCTGAGCTGAGCACTCCCGGGGGCAGGGCCAGGGCCAGGCTCCAGGGAACCTCTTCTTTGGGACTCTGATGAGTATCTGAGATGGTAACCCCCTCCCAGTACACTCCCTTCCCTCTTCTTTCTTCTCCTTCCTCTGCCCCTTGCTCTCCCCGACATTTTTCTGGTAACAGCCTCTGACCAGAAAGTAGGTCTGACACGGCCCCACCCATGTGTCCCAAGAGGGGAGGCAGGGGATGGCTCTTTTCCAAGAGCGCATCCAAAGGAGCAGCCAGGACTTTCTGGCCTCATCTGTTCCCTCCCTCCCTCTTGCAGGCTGCTTGGAGCTGGCCTGAGGTTAGCAGGGGGGTGGTGGGGGGGGTTGTCTCTGCAGGACCTCTACCCAGGCTTCCCAAGGCAGGCACAGTGGGGCCTCACTCTGCCTGGGCTTCTCTCTCCATCTTTCAGTCTCTCTCCTCCCCACACCTCCATATATATCTCTTTCTCTCTCGCTCTCGCGCTCGCTCGCGCGCGCTCTCTCTCTCTCTCTCTCTCTCTCTCTCTCTCTCTCTCTCTCTCTCTCTCTCTCTCTCTCTCTCTCTGTGATTATACCATTCCATCCTCCTGTGCATCCTAACAGTCATTTCTTTTAGAGATCAAGCATGCCCCCCAATCCCTGCCACATCCAAGCTCTCCCTGTGTATCCGCCTCTGAAGGAGATGCTTTCCTGAGGCCTCAAGCCCTAAATCCCTCTCCCAACTCTGGCCAGGCCTGGAGTCTCTCTTGGTTGCATGTAGGTCTTGCTCTGCTTCAACCCAACTAGACCACACACTGACAGATTCTGGGTCTGTCTCTCTCCCCAAGGAGGCATCCCAGGTGCAGCCTCTCAATGGCCCCAGGCACCTCTCCCAGGCACCCACTGATTCCTACCTTTAAGGTCCTCCTGGCCAATCCCAGCCGCGATTCTCCTTCTGTCTAGGAGGACCTGGACTGTTTGTGGCTATAGTCTCCCCACTGTGACCCTGAGGTGGCTCCCTAGCGAGGCTTGTTTCCCATGCACTGTTGTGAAGCTGAGATGAGATCATGTCCCTAACCACCCCTGGTTCCCAAAGGGCTAGGAGCCTTCCTGGCCTCACAGAGCAGCCTGGCCCAGCTTCTCTTCTGCCCCTGTGATTTAACACCTGTTACAGGACCCCTCCTGGGTGCCCCTGGCCTTGTGCTAGGCCTGCCCTTGAGTTATTTATTCTGGCCCATGTGGAGCCAGCAGCCTGCCCACTTCCCCCTCTTTCCTTCTCTGGAGGCAGAGCTCTCCTTGTACCCTTTCCTCCCAGCTGCTTCTCTCCGTCTCTGTCACCCCAGGCTGGCTGGGCAGGTCTGCCTGAGCCCCATCTCTCTGTCTCTCTTCCCAGTTGGTGTGTGTGTCTCTCCTCCCACCCCGACCTCTCTCCTCCTCTGTTTTTCTCCCTCCCTCTTCCCTCTTTTCTGCCCTTCCTGGCCATCTACCTTGCCTCCTCCACCCGCTAGTCTTTCTCTCTCTGATTGCTTCTTTCTCTTCCTTTCTTCCTTCTTCCCCCTTCCCTCTCTGCCCCCGGTCCTCTCCCCTCGGGTCCCGCCCCCGGGAACGCCGTGTGTCCAAAGCTGTTGACTAACCCACTGCGTCTGTATCTGAATGCTGTCTCCAGGTCAGAGCCGGGGCTTCGCCTTCGTCGAGTTTAGTCACTTGCAGGACGCTACACGATGGATGGAAGCCAATCAGGTTGCTTTGCCGCACTTGAACCCCCCCCCCCAAACAAATACTACTTTGTAATCGAGCGCTCCCCATCGCCTGATTCTTACGGACACAGTTCCCTGCCCTGTGGCCCTGTGTCCCGTCCCCCCTGCCCCCTCTCTCCCCTTCCTGACCCTCACTATCTCCTCTTCCCATCTCTCGCCACCCCACTGGGCTTCCCATCCAGAGCCCACACTCGCCACTGGCCCCTTCCTACAGCCAAGCACTAGTGCTGCCTCTCCACCTCCCTCAACTGAGCTTTCAGAGAAGGAGCTGCCAGGGTGGGTTCTTTCACTCAGCTTCCTACTCCCCAGGGGACAGGGTGGGTCCCAGGGGGACCACCCTGCTCTGGGCTTAGCTGGAGCTAGGACTTTGTTCTGCTCTCAGGACCACTGGAAGTCCCGCCACTAGGAAACTTAGCTGTTGGCACACTAACTAACAGGACCCATTTTGTCAGCCTTCTCCCTGCATGTGAATATGGCCCTTTGATTTCCATGCAAGGGGACAGCACTACTCTGTTGATCTAAAGTTCCAGTCGAGTGCGATAGTTTTGTTGACAGCATGTACTCACTTCGCTCACCCCACCCTTCCCATTGCGCCTCTGTACTCCAGGACGTACCACCTCAGGCAGCTCGTCTTCTCGGTGAGAACCTGTGTGCAGTGAGCATCGGAGGGAGCCTGCTTCCCCCCGCCTGGCACAGGATCCCAACCCAGCAGCTTTGGGACCTTCCGAGACCCAAGGATCTGCTCTGGTCACCCACTCCCTGCCCACATCGTTGGTGTAGGGCACTGAAGAAAAGCTTCAGGGGAGGAAGAGGCACTTGTGGTGAAATGGGGTATCCTGGCAGAGGCAGCCCTGGGACCGTCTCTGCGGGGTTGATAGGCTAGCGCCATGGGCCCAGGACCCAGCCATCCATGGGAAGACAGCCTCATGGCAGGAACTTCCGTCTGTTCGATATGGCTCTTTCTTTTTCCCCTTCTCCAGCACTAGCGCACCTGCGCGCTCTCTCTCTTTTTCTCTCCCCTACTCTCCTGCCCCCTCCCTGTCTCCCCTCACCCCCAAGTGTAGCCTGTGTAGTGCTGGCCCAGGGTGTGGCCTGGCAGCGTCAGGGCCGAGTGGGGAGTTCTCCCCACTGTCCAGCAAGCATCGGTCAGCCGAGCACTGTGTGCCTGGTGGTGTGTGTTCACGTGTGTGCGTGCGTGTGCCCGGAAAAGCAGCAAACAGCTGCGCCCGAGAGCTGTGGCGCTTTCCCTCCCTCCCTTCCTTCTTCCCTCCATCCGTTCTCCAACCTCCCTCCGTTCCCTGTCCCTCATCCATCCAGCTGAAGGGCTCGCTCACTCTCTTCTCCTGTGCTGAAACGGTGCGTGGGGCACTGCTGCCTGGGCCTCACTGCACTCTGCTTTTTCCCACAGCATTCCCTCAACATCCTGGGCCAGAAGGTGTCCATGCACTACAGCGACCCCAAGCCCAAGATCAATGAGGACTGGCTGTGCAATAAGGTACAGGGGCGGTGGGCAGCGGTTGCCATGGAGAGAAGCAGCAACAGCAGTGGTGGCAACTTCTCTCTCTCTCTCTCTCTCTCTCTCTCTCTCTCTCTCTCTCT